>PVHX01001255.1:0-212800 GCA_004024805.1 Geosciurus inauris | reverse complement strand
CCTCCCCCCCCCACACACACAAAGATATTTAGGCTGGAGACAGAAAACCATCCAGAAAAAGGATTTGAGATGATAGGAAATATTGTTTAGGCAGAAATTCAACTGGGCAATATTTATTTTCCAACGAAGCCTATGCATTTTCATTAACTTCTTTCTACTTTTCCTTAAGAGAGCATTCTGAAGAGCTAATAGTAAGAGTTACCATTCTGTAAGTGGTTATTGGGTGACAATCACAGTAACAAATTTCACAAGGTCTCCAGGTTCTGAATGATTTCTAATTTGCACAAGATCAATAGGTAGTAATTGTCAGAATTTGCCTGAAATAGAAGTCTCTTAAACATGATACTATGTCCTTTTCTTCCCAGGTACCTAAGGAAGAACACCTAAGAAATGCTGATTCTTCATTGCAAACATTTGTGCAATAGCTATTAGTAATAGTAAGAACTGTCAAGCCGAAGTTTTCACTCTAAGCATTAAACTTTGAGTAATTGCAGATAATGAGGCAGAATTCTTTATGATGACATATTAATGGCAGTGCCAGAATGCCACTGGAATAGCCTTCACCAAAGAGGACCACATGATTAAAGACTGCAAACTGAAAATGTAGAAACAGGAGTAGAGAACAAAGGAGGTCAAGAGGGACATGACTGTACACTGTTTCTGGATAAGATCTTTACCAAGAGAAGCCCAGAGCAGTGGCGCTTGCCTGTAATCCCAGCACTTTGGGAGGCTGAGACAGGAGAATCGCGAGTTCAAAGCCAGCCTCGGCAACGGCGAGGTGCTAAGCAACTCAGTGAGACCCTGTCTCTACATAAAACACAAAATAGGGCTGGGGATGTGGCTCAGTGGTCAGATACCCCTGAGTTCAATCCCTGTTACCAAAGAAAAGATCTTTACCAAGAGGGAACAAATGGGAGCACAGACTGGACCTTCACTGTGTATTAATTACAATTTGCTGCCTACATTTGAGCAAAATAATTAGGTGTAACTAGTCTTAACCACATTTATTTGTATATTTTTTCAAATTTGAATATTCTCTTCACTTATTACTAAGAAGGGCAGATTTGGAACCAGGTAGACTTGGCCATTTTGTGTAGTTGTAAGTTGAGAGAGACTTTTGCAAACCAGCTTCCCAGTAGATTAACATTTGCAAGAAACAACTATTCCACCTACAGTAAAATGACATGTACAAAACTTAGCAGACTCCATATTCTTAGCATTAACATGGCAAAATGTGATTCATGTAAGAAATCCTCACTTGCCTACTGCACAGATGATCCAATGTAACTCCGCCCATTTAAAAACCAATATTTAAATATACCTGTTTTACATGATTATATTCTTCCCCCAAGAAACAATAAGAAAACCAAAACTCCACAGGAAGTATACAGCAGATAATCCAAATGATCTTTTTCTTATAGACATTAAAAGGGAGGGGAATTTGGACTAAGAAGGTGTTGAATATGAATTCTCTGAAATTGGCCCAATTTTCTGAGCATTTCTACAGGGGAGTTTGGCCCTGTGTTGTTAGTTAACAACTTGTGTCTGAAGCCCACGAAAAGGAGTTTCAGGGATCATGTAGTTTATGGTCTGTCTGGAAGGAAGACCAGCAAGAATTTCATTTCCCAGAGGACAATGGCATATACTTAAAAATAGACTAAAGAGATTTTTGGTTTTGTTTTTTTCTACAATTATTTCCATTTCTGCATATTCTATAATAATGCTTTAGGCATCCGTTCCCTTATGTTAAAAAACCTAATTTTCTTAAAAATATTTTTAGCTTTTTTTGGTTTTCCTTTTTTTTTTTTTTTTTGTATTTATATGTGGTGGTTGCATTAAAGCATACTTATGAGAAGAATAAAAATGAAAAGCTCTTCTAAGAAATGAGAATTTTTTTTTCAAGTGAGAGAAAAATTGGGGATTTAGGGTTGTTTTCAATATCGCTTTTCAGAAATCATAAATAGCTTTTCTTCAACTTGACTTATATTTTCTTTTTCTTTTCGATTAGGTCAGTCATTTTGTAAAAAAAAATTATAAAATAACCTCCAGTTTAGGGGGGAAAAAAGCCGTGTCAAACTTCTTGATGGCTGAGGAATGTGGATAATGTTTTAGGGTGGGTTTCCCTGGGGATTTGGAGGAGTAGGGTTAGTTCTGTATCAGAATTAACAGGGTGGGGCTGGGGTTGTGGCTCAGTGATAGAGCGCTTGCCTTGCATGTGTGAGACACTGGGTTCAATCCTCAGCACCACATAAAAATAAATAAGTAAAATAAAGGGATAAAAATACAATAATATTAAAAAAGAAAAAAAAAAACTAATGGTATTTTTTTTCTTTTTTTGTTCCAAACTGTTTGCCCAGTAAGGGTAAAGCAGAGTTTGAGGACACTAAAAGCAGTATATAGCTAGGTCAGGTCTCTTTTTATGGAAAATAGTTTATGCTGCATTTTGCCAGAATTCTTGAGAAATTCTGTGATACATATTTGTATAGAATCTTCCCTTTTTCCATTCTTTCCATTTTCTTTTTTGGAGGGAGTGCGAGATTATGTTAAGCATCTCAATTTAACTGCTTTCCTCTAAAGAAACGGAAAAAATGCTAGGTACTTTTCCTCACCCCACTTCTCCCAGCCATGTGTGAGAATAATTGGCTTGACCAATCTCATGTCCTCAGTGGAACTTGGAGTATGGGGTGAGTGACAGGCAGCAGCAGGACAGTGATTCCAGTGGCCACGCTCCCTGTGTGGAGCTGGGCAGGGTAGTAGTAGCCACGCAGGACTCACACAATTCTGGGGAGCTAGTGGAGGTGCTTTCAACAAGCTCTTTCTCTGCTTCAGGTATTCATTTATGGAGGGGGCCTGTTTGAGTCCAACCTGATCCTTTCACCTGACTTCTCTCAGGACTTTGCCTGTCCAAATCCATTCCGTGGAAGATTGATGTGATCACCAACAGCTCACAGAGAACAGAGTCAAAGACGCATGATTTCTAGAAAGATATGTGTGTCACTTCCCTCTTTCCCATCCTTTCCATGTTGTTTGAATTCTGTTCTTTAAGGGACAGCAGCTCTGCAGTGGGCACAAGGTGTCTTGGTAGTGTTGGAATTCTCGTAGAAGAAAACCTGTCAGTTGCTGACAGTTACCCTCTCCTGATCCTTCCCACCAGTCCATTGAGCCCATTTATGGATGGCAAAAAGTAGCAACCCAGAGCTAAGGATGGCTATTACCTGCTAAGACATTCTGAGACACAGCCTCTGGAAATGAGAATATAATTTATCAAGCAGTGTGCTCAATGATTCAGAAAGATCCATATGTGCTTTTGTTCCAGCCACTCTAATGAGAATGTGTCAACTTCAGTTATATTCTCCTATTATCAGGTTCATTCCTGACTAAAGTAGAGTGGCTGATTTCCAAAGAGGCGTGGTTTTAGTGCAGGGCCATGCTAGCTTGGCAGAGAGGCATTTCCTCATCATAAAGGATCTTTAGGTTAGGACTGAGCCCCTTTCAATGGTCAAAAAACAATATATTATTTTTAGAAGGAATGTGTCAACATTCCAGCATCATTATTCACCACTGATTTCAGAAAGAAAAGGAAAAGGTCTAGGTGAGATCTTCAAGAACAAGTGATTTAAAGTACATGGGATGGACTGGAGCCATGGGCTGGTGAAGAACAAGATGTCACATTGTTTAACAGACCAAGATAAAATAGCATTCCTTCTAGTCCTCTGCTGAAATGAAGATCAAGGCTTCCAGTTTGGAGACAGCTGGTGTCCCAAGGGGACAAAATATTTTATAGTTACAGGAATGTGTTGTCCAACAAGTAGATGGTGAAATTCATGAATGGCTAAGGATCAGTATCGGTATTCCATGAATGGAAAATGATGCTCTTCTGAAATCAGCAAAACCCTCATGCTTCTCTAGAGAAAGAGAAACCCTGAAGATTGAAATTCAGTGTGAAGCAAATAATCAAAATTTCACAAATTGAAATTTCACAAATTGAAATTTAGTGTGAAGCAAATAATCTCTCTCTCTCTCTCTCTCTCTCTCTTTTTAACTCTATCCTCCATCTGCCTTGAGGGTAAAAACACATGAGAAACTCCCTGGCAGTAGGAACTAAGCAGAGTTTTCTCATCAAGTAGCTGAATGTGCTCTGTGTGGGAGACAGAGTCCAATGCCTCATTTGTGGTGATGGTAGATTGGGGAGGCAGACACAGAAAACAAATAAAGAGTAACCAGTAAGCACTCTTTAGAATTTAATTCTATGCCATCTCTTTTTGGGTATCTGAAACCAAATCCTTTATCTGATGCCCCGGGCTGAGATTTTTATGTTGATTTTTCATGGGTAATTTGCATTACATAATTTGCATTTCAGGTGTAAACCTTCACAAATTTGCCTTATTTAACTATTTGGTGTATATCTCTATACCACATCATTAGTCTCTTAGGAAACTTTAGCTACAATTGTCAGCCTTTATGATAGCACAATTGATAGCAAAAATTCTGAGTCTCCCTTGGAATTGAAATTCTATCTGTAATTTATTTCTCCTGATCTACTTGGAATGATGTCTGTGTTTGAGATGACTGGTTCCTAGGGTTTGTTGTTTAATAACATCCTGAGGAAATCTTGAGATTGTTGAGAGTTTTAGCAAGCTACTAGAACTTCAACTGTATGTCTGCCACATACTTTTTAATGTTTTAATAATAAAATTCTGCTTGAGTGCCAAGTATGTACCAAGCACTGTACTGGGTACTTTACACATATCACCCTTAATTTTTTTGGAACAAGCTGCTGTGTGTTGGTGCTCTCACCCTCATTTTAAGGATTATGAAGCTATCACATGGACATTAGCTAAGAAACTTCTGGACTCTGGCTATTTTCTTGTTTAAAATTATACTTCTGTTTTATCTTGTGAGTTCAGGGAGAGTCCTGCTGGTTTTGTGGGTTGATCACATTCCTGATATTTCACTTCTTCATGTACATCTTCCTGCCACGTCAGTAGCACCTCATTCAATTTTATAATTGTTTCTGATCCTTTTTGAGCTAAAGCTGCTTAGCGCTCCCTTCAGCAGGGCATCAAAGTTGCCTGCTGGAGTTTGATAGGCATTATCAGAAACTGCACATCACAAGACACTCCATCAAATAGTGTGTGTTGTGACTCCAAGAGAGCAAGTGACTTGGGCATTTCTTTTCAACACAATGATGGAATGTTAGTAAGAATTAACTAATTTGCTGTCTTAAGGGGTATTTGACTCAAAGCTTTAAAACTAGGCTAATATTACCCATTATCTATTTGAAACCTGGTATTGAAACTTCTAGAAAGTGTGTTACCTTTGAGCACATAAAATTATACTTTTCTAAATGCTAAGTCAGTCAAGAGTCAGAATGTTTTATATATTGACTGAATTTTTAAAATATTTAGCAAATTCTGTCAGATGAAAGAATATATATATATATATGCATATATATTAAATGTATGGACTAAGGATTTTAAAATATGGGTCCAACAGGAGAAATTTAGGAAGCTATAATATTGTTAAAGTAGGATTTCTAAAAATGATTATAAGATTTCTCAAAATGTATTTATTAGGACACTAATCCCACAGTTGTTCCCTGAAAAAAAGAAAAAGGGTCAAAACTACATAAGACATAAAAACTATATAAGACAGTGTATATAGTATTTCTTGGAGAGTCACATTGCATATAAGTATTTTATAGAATCTGAGATCTTCTGCCATAAGAAATCTGTCTGAAGGGGTTTTCTATAAGCCCACTGATTCTCAAATGTACTTGAACATGGAAAATTTTATTGGGTAATATCTTTTAATATCCCACAGACCACCCTGGACAGTTAAAATAGAAAGAAAGAAATCAGCTTAAACTTTTCAAGTGTAGACTCTTCTACTATAGAGAGTTTGAGAATCCCAACCCTTATACTCTGGATTTTACAGGTTAAAACCTATGAAATAAAAAGTTTTGGGGGCTCAGTCGGTAGAGTGCTTGCCTTGCATGCACAAGGCCCTGGGTTCAATCCCTAGCACCACACACACAAAAATAATTTTTAGTCTTTCAGCACAGGCAGGTTTGTACTAGCTTACACATGGTCACCTTCCAATAGCTGAGCATGTATAGTACTTCCCCTTTTTCTGTAGTTTTACTTTCCACAGCTTCAGTTACCTTTAGTCAACTACGACCTAAAAATACTAAATGAAAAAATGTCAGAAATAAGCAATTCATAAATTTTAAATCATGTGGAGTTCTGAGTATTGTGATAAAATCTTGCATCCATGTGTTCTGTCTCACCTGGGACAAATCATTCTTTTGTCCAGGGTATCCATGCTGTATATACTACCCACCTGTAAGTCACTTAGTAGCATCTTGATTATTTCAGGATCACAGTGTTCAAGACATCATTATTTTACTTAATAATGGCCCCAAAGTGCAAGAGTAGTGATGTGGGCAATTTGGATTAAAAGAAAAAAAAAGCTGCAAAGTGTTCTTTAAGTGAAAAGGTGATAGTTCTTGACTTAAGGGGAAAAAACGTCTCATGCTAAAGTTGCTAAGATCTATGGTAAAAATGAAAAATGAATCTTCCATCAATGAAACTGTGAAGAATGAAAAGAAATTTGTGCTACTTTTGCTGTCACACCTCGACCTGTGAATGTTACAGTACCAGTGCGTGGTAAGGGCTTAAAAAATATGGAAAGGTACTAATCTGCCATTTCAATCATCCACCAGGGATCTTGGACTGCATCTTCAGTGGATAAAGGGGAACTACTGTCATTGAACAAGCTCCTTCACTCCACCTCTTGATATCACTCTCAGCAGTTAGAAAGGGATCCTGTGTCAACAATCCTTTCCTCACCAAGTACAAGAGTCCTGTGAAAACTGAATTATCAACTTCTTATTTATTTTATGAGAAATTTGGCACATGAGAGGTTTATTTCCCCCAAATAAGTTGAATATCTTATCAGTCTTAAGGTCAGTTTCTGTGCACGGATTTCAGTGGATCTATTGGACATGAAAGGGATTTATATATGTCACACCTATTGAATTAATTTTTTCATGTGAATATTGCCCTTCACGTCCTTACAGATTTCTCTCACCCTGTTATTGTTATTCACAGGAACTTTTCCAGTTAGACCATGGACTTTTAATACCAGCCAAGTCTGTTGCAAGGAAGGTGCCTGTGTCAGTTCTCATTAAAGGCTTTTACTTATAAAATAAGCTTCCAAGTGGAAAAGGTGACAGGACAGAGTATAGGAAGGCTCCACTTGTCAATAGATCAGCACCTTGAATTTTAAAAGAGATTGCATGTTTTTCAAGCTGTCCTTAAAAGAGGGAAATGGATCAGGATTTTATATGCTTAAATTATTGGTCCCTGACTTCTTGCCAACTTCCTTAAGGATCTTACCCCAGCTGTCTGTAGTACCTGAAGGCTTGTGCCATGCTAATTCTGAAGAGGGCTCTCTAATCTAGAAGATTAGACTGTCTTCTTGGTGAGATAGAGTCTGCAAGATGTAATCCATGGGTTTCTTAGAATTGTATTCAGCCTAATATACTTGGAAATGATTTTGCTTGTCAGAGAACAATTGACAAAAGAAAGAAAAATCTCCGTGAAATTTTGAATCTAAAAATAGCTGCTTTTAATCAATTCTTAAAATAGCAGTACTCTATTTTATCATTGAACCTACAAAAATGTACAAGCCTGAAGTTTGGTCAGTCTTCTTTCAGATACGTAAAGTCTGTGTAGCACTTGGCCATCTACAACAAAACAATCAAGAAAAAATTCCCAAGTTAACTAGAAAAAAGAAGCATTTCTTCTTAAGCCCATTTCTATAATTCCTAGTATTATTCTCAAATAATACTAGTTTTATTTCCAGCAAAAATATTTCATTAAAAATATTTTAGCTTTCAGAGAAATCCCCAGTCCAAAGATAGTTTTATGACTAAGGTATCTCATCTGTGTCTTTGCATGAAAAGACTTACGAAACAGCTATTAAATACCTTTATCAGTGAGGACTGCAAGGTGTGACCCAAGCCTGCATCTGCTTCTGCTGTCAATTCTACGTGGCCAAGTTCATCTGTCACCTCAAGGGCAGTCTGTGCAGATGAGACAGACTGGAAATATGCCAAAGTCAAGATTATTGGAACTTTGAATTATCAGGCAAATCAATTTATCTAAATAAAAGTACATGAAAAACATGTTGCCAATTGGGTTTCCTGAAGATGAGACTCTGAGATGAAGATGCATTTGCAGAACTTTTATTAATGCTTCTGGAAACAGCACTTATGGAAAGAGAGGAAAGGCAGCCAGTTGGGCAGATGGAGAAGCTAGGCTAAGACGCAATCCCAACGAAGTCCTCAGCCGGCCCCAGAGAAGCTGTGGTATTGGGGTGGTCCTTCAGCATTGTCCCAGCTGCAGCCAGTGAACTGTCTTTAGATTTCTGTGTTGACCAGTCACTGGATTGATCTGGAGAAGGGGCATGACCTTGAGTGAGGTGCCCTTCTGCTGAAGCAGTTCTTAAAGGGATCTGACAGCTGAGTGCTTTCTGCCAGCAGAACACCCAACAGCTAGAGGAGAGCCCTTTATTCAGGAGGAGGACCAGGATATGAGTGTCTACTGCAAAATTATTTTACTTATGTTCAAACACAATGGTAGGCCAATTAATTAGCCTATGGAAACAGAGCTTATTAAGGTGGAAGATTATACTTTCGAAGACATCTTAATGACTCAGGAGGAGCATCATTGGCTTGTACTTGGTGCCTATAGTATTTTCTACAAGTTGGGGACAAGCATGGCTATACCCACATCTTCTACTTCCTTAGAAAGTTGAAAAGCACAGTTTTGGCTTTGAAGACGTTGGTAAATGATGTCTCAACTTGATATTCCTCTTATCCCTCTCTCAATTCCACTCCTTCATGACCATAATGGCCTCTCCTCTCATCCCCAAAGTTCAGCTTCTCCCTTTGCCCCATTGATCCTTTAAGTGCAATATTTTCTGGCATATTTAAAATTATTTTATTTTAAATGACATTTTTATCTACAAAAATGCCTTCAATATTTGCTCTATTTCACCCGTGGGAATGAAATGCTGACAAGAGAGAAGGCTATTAAATTTTTTCCTTTGTTAATATGAAAGACAGCAGACATAGGACTTATGTGCAAACCAGATGCCCAAAGTTGGAACTTGGCCCACTACCTTCTTGCTGTGTGCTTTGGGTGACTGGTTCATTCTCTGTACCTTTGTTTCTTCATCTGTCAAAGAGAAATAATAATAGTATTTTCCATAAGTTGTTATGGGAATTAAATGAGTTAATATTAAAATATAATTAGAGCAGTAACTGGGAAACAGTAAACATCCTACAACTATCTTTTTATTAAAATAGGCATGCGATCCACACTATATGCATGGAAAAGAAGGGGGTTTGGAAGTGGAGGAAAGAACACATTCTGTTAAGTACTTGTTAAGTGCCAGAAACTGCGATCTAATCCTCATAATAGACCTACAAGGCAGATATTATCATCCCTTTCTAGATGAATAGATTAAGGTTTACAGTGTTTTATTTGCCTACCATCATGGAGCTAGTGGTAGACCAGATGGAAATTGAGCCAAACGAGTCTGGTCTTGGTGTCTTTGTTCCATTTTTGTTTATTACATCTCAGCCCATTCCCATTCCCTTTTGTAATACCCTCTTGAAGTGGTCTGGTGGTTTTCCATTTTCCAGTGAACAGAAACTGATACACTCAGAAGTGACACAAACCAGAATCCTTAACTCCCATGAGAATTTCCTTCCGAAACTGTTAGTTTCATTCTGTCCCTGCTATTACATAAAACAAAGAGTAATAACATGAGAAATATAACTTGACAACATCATTTATATTATAATTTTCCCCCTATTATGAACTTTCTCCTTAAAACAATACTTTCATGGCAAAAAATTAGCCTACTTTTGGTGCATTGTTCACTGCAAAAATTATTCTTTAGTTTATAGGGCTTCTTTGTGTTCAAATAACTCATGAGCAAATATTTCCACACAGAAGCAAATCCAAAAATGAGAAAATTAATTCATAATAAGTCAAATTTTGATGCTAAAATAGTTTGATCTGAGATTACCATTGACTACAAATTGCCATCTGTGCATACTTGTTAACGATGTCAAGTGTAATTAATTCCGCGGGCCCACTCTTTGACAACCTCTGTTAACAGGATATGCAGAATACACATTGGTATGTTAATTTTCAAATTAAACCTGCCACATAATTGTTGGCTTTGTGAAAGTAGCTGCTTCCCTTGTTTGACCAAACTTTGAAAGACCCATAAAGGGACAAAGAAATCATTTAACCGACATTAGCTTAGTTCATCCTTCATACATTTCTATAACAGTTATTAGCTCCTTCAGCAGGAAGTTTTTGTTTCAGACCCCATGTGACTGAGAACTCTTACTTTAGCCTTTTGTGTACAAGACAAATGTATACAATATGTATTTGGTTAATATATATGTGCACATGTGATCTTCCTTTACATATCCTATGGGGGATGGGGAGCAGAGGACAAATAGAGGGAGGAAACGACTGTGCCACCCATGTGCTTCCCAGTCAACACCAGTGGTCAAAACCCTTGCAGGTCCCAAAGGTTTTGGTGCCCTTACTTGAGAAATGAAGGGGAGAAGCAGGTGGGCCAGTCTTGTTCACACTTGATCAGGGAGGAATGCCATCTTGGGTAGAGGCAACAAGGAGTATCAGGGGGAGGGGACTGGTAGGTTAATACCTGTGAACAAACATTGACAGAACACGTTAAAATCTGATAAAAGTCATGCTATTGAAAGGAAGCCTTGACCCAGAAGCTTAACCATAAAACTCTTCTCCTCTTCCTCCCAACTTCTACACAAAACATTGCTTCATTTCCCACCATGAGCCCCTCCTGCTGGAACACCAGCACTAGCCCACACTACAAGTGTCCAAGGTTGGAGAAATTGTCATCACTAATGCTCAGAAGGTAGAAGTGGCCGATGAAGAGGGGGTCCGATTCTAATGAAGTATAGGAAGTATATGAATTTCTGGTACCTGAACTTGAACCCCAAAATTATTCCCCTTAATATACTTGGAAGAAATCATACAATGACCCTCAAGTATGACTGGAGGTACACGCCAGGAAGTATGAAGTTGTGAGAAGTACTGTGTGTGTGTGAAGTAGCCTGAGGATCTAATAACCACAGAAAACAATTTCTATAAGACAATGTCTTCCCAGTTTCCCTGCAATTGTTTTTGGGTACTGGGGATAGAACCCAGGGCCTCGTGCATGCCAGGAAAGTGCTGTACCACCGAGACACACTCCTAGCCCAACAACTAATTGAAAAAAATATTTCTAAAGCATATCATAAGATTGGACTAACTTAGACCTGAAAATACATGGAATAAACTATAGACAAAATCTAAGAAATTTCCCAAAATAAAAATATAAAAATTGACAAGTGATATTCAAAATGACTTTAAAAAGAACATATAGAAATTGACCAAAATGGAGAGAGACTTGCTTTACTTTGAAACAACTGATTAACTTACAAAATATGTTAATGCTCTGACTTACGACATTGTTTCTCAGCCTTGAATCTCAGATAATATGCATTTGCTATGAGATAAAATACACATCAAATACACCAATTTATTGGCTAATTTATTTCTATTTTAAATTTTATGTATTCGTACTAAACTTATGCATGTAAATGTCTACTACATTTTTTTCTGAAACAGAATTGAGAAAATTTCTGAGGCAGAAATTTTTATGATGATAAAGATTGTGTCAATATTCTTAAATAATTAAATGAAGCCCCTTCTTTTTATATCCTTACTTACATTATCCTATTATATTTTAACTTTTTTGTTTTTCAGTATGATGTGAACTTGAGCTAAATGATGGTTTTTGTCTGTATTCTTATTTCTGGAATTCTGTATTTTATTAAACTTTTAATTTATGTATAGTCAGAAACTAAAAAAAAAAAAATTCCATTGCTTACTTTCTAGGCAAGGTAAGGTTGCTGAGGAAGTGCTTGCTGTTTCTTTAATATTTTTCGACATAATTGGATCTATTTTAGCAGTATGAGCTGTTGCAGCTATTATGAACTGAACAATAGAGGAAGGCCAATTATTCCAAAGCAGCATTTAATGGCTGCTCACCTTGCACAGATATCTCTCTTCAAAATCAACTACAATGCAGCATGCATTTTCTGAGCAATTCAAGAGATAGATCGACGCTATTAAACAGCATCGTTGTGAAGTCTGGTGTCAGACATTAAGAATCTTGGCCCATCTGTTCTGTCATTCTGTTACTTAGAGCTCTTGGTCAGTTGGATTCTGTATATTTAAAAATGCAGAATGATGACTAGGTACTATCTCAAAGCATTTTGTTCATAAAATCTGATAGACAAGAGGGATGTTGTCATATGTCCTGTGTATTCAACATAGATGAGTCCTCTCAAAATTAGTCTTAAAACCAGCTTGAACAAATAGCCATAAACATTAAGGGAAAAATGCTAAGAGAAAATCCAAATGGAAGGATTTAGTTGAAGGGGACTGGGAAATTAGGTAATTGAACTCGGTTTAAAAATAGCAGTGAATAACAAAAGATCAGTATGGCCTCTGTGTCCAGGAATGAAACTACCAAAGAAAACCTAACCCCTAAGACCTCCCAAACTATTTGACTGTCTTTTTCTTGCCTTAATAAAATTGGTGGCTTGAGAGATGCTTGGCCTGAACACCTCCCTGCTTTATGAGATTCCCTGCTCCTTGCTTACCCTGACATCTTAATTCAGTTTCTGGAGTGCTTGGTGCTCCTCTGCTCCTTATATCCTACCTGCCAGTGTCCCATGCCTGAGTGTCTTGGATAAGTATGCATTTCCTTTAGGATATGTTTCCCACTTAGGTAGCATAACCTAGTGTGAGAAATAAAAAGGCCTGGGTTGGAGTTCTGGCTTGGCTACTTACTAACTATGAAACTTTGGGTCAAATGTTTAATTCTTTTGAGTGTATGTTCATAGGTACAATGGGTGCACTAACGGGAGTATATAATATGGTTGTTAAAAGAATTAAAGTGTAGGGCTGGGATTGTGGCGCAGTGGTAGCGTGCTCACCTAGCATGCGTGAGGCACTGGGTTCGATCCTCAGCACCACATAAAAATAAAATAAAGATATTCTGTCCACCTACAACTAAAAAAAGTAAAGTTTAAAAAAAAAGAATTAAAGTGTATAGTATGTTTTAAGTGGACATCATTGTCGGAAAAATAGCAAGGGCCCAATAAATGGAAGGTATGATAACTGACTAGATAACCCCCAAAGACCTTTACAGTAGTAACAAATCTAGCAAAAATTTTGCAAGTAATGTATGAGCAAAATTATAAAATTTTATTAGGAGAAATTAATGTTGAACCAAATAAATGAAGTAATATGTATGTGAAGAGTTGATACACTAAATACTTGAATTTTTCCTAGATCAATCTATCTACATATTCAATTCAATCTCCATAGGCTTATTATCACATTGATAATGGTATTAAAATATATAAAGAAATAAAAAATCCCAAGGATATTCAAGACACTTATATAAAAAGAAGAAAAAGGAAGGAGACTTATTCTGTCATGCAGTTCCACTTATTGCAAAATTCTCATCAATCATGACTGTGTAGTATTGCAATGGACAAATAGACCCAGGGAAAGAAATAGAGATTCCCAAGATGGACTAATGCATATATTGCCAAAATTTATGATAAGGGAGATAGATATTCCAGAAAAATGATGGAAATGATAATCTTTTCATTAATAATGTTGGGAAAAGGAGGTATCTAAGTGGGAAAAGAATGAAACTGGACCCCTTTCTCATGCCATAAATGAACAAAAATGTGAAAAAAAATGTTTAAGTGTTAATATTGTTATAAATATCCTCATGCATTGGACAGGGTTTTAAAATATGATGTAAAAACAAAATATTGTAAATATAATAAACTTAGGTAAACTCATGAAAAGACCATAAAAAGTGTGAAAATACAAGGTACAGAATGAGATAGTTACAACACATAACCACCAAAGAACTTGTACCCACATAACAATTAGGAAAAAATAACCCAACTTGAACAGATATTTCACAAAAATGAAATCCAAACCAGCAATAAGAGTATGAAAAGATGCTCAGTGTCATTAACCATCAAGAAATACATGTTAAAATCATATTGAGATCCCAGTACATATACCAGGTTAGCAAAACAAAAAATGTAAGAGTAGCAGTTGGCTGGAACGTGGAGTAATGAGATCTCTTCCACTGTTGGTAGGAGTAAAAAATAGTCCATTCATTTTAGAAAATAGTTCACAATATCTAATAAAATTGGAGCTATGGATGCCTAATGATACAACAGCCCCACTCTTGGGTACAACCCTAGAGAAATGAAGCATTTGCGTTTCAGGAGAAATATATAAGAATATTCTAAGCACAATTTTGATAATAGTTTTAAATTGGAAATGAACCAACTCTTCATCAACAATGAAATGGCCATAAACATTAAATAGATGAATAAATTGAGGTACACGTATGAGCACATTAGGATTATTACAATGAAAAAGGATAAAACAGAATTTTGTTTTGTTTTGAAGAACCTTATAATGCAATATGGATTAAAAGAGATGAGACACCAAAGAATGCTTGAGATATATATATATATATATATATGGCATGGTAGTGGGGATTGAACCCAGAGACATTTAACCACTGAGCAACATCCCCACCTCCCCACCCCCACCTCTTTTGTGTTTTATTTAGAGACAGGGTCTTGCTGAGTTGCTCAGTGCCTTGCCTTTGCTGAGGCTGGCTTTGAACTCATGATCCTCCTGCCTCAGCCTCCTGAGCTGCTGGGATTACAGGCATGAACCACTGCACCCAGCTGCAGTATATTTCTAATTGAAATAAAGCTGTATAACAGGAGCAACCATCTGCTAGATGATAAAACTATAAAGAAAACTAAGAGAGCTAGAACAGGACCATAGTAAGAGTCAGGGCGGTGGTTTTCTGTTGAGAGAAAGAGGGCTTCCATTAGAAAAAGGCACAGTGGGAACTTTGGGGGAGCAACCAATATTCTATTTTATAACTTGGATATTGGTTACAAGTGTATTTGCTGTATAGTTATATATTGCCCTGCGTATTTGAGTGTTTTTGCATTCTCCTTGTTTCACGTCCAAATTTTAGAAAATTTAAAAATATACTCACCAGAAAGAGAATCATGTTGGTATGATTTTAGATTGCAAAATAAAGCAGTGAATTGTTCTCCAGCCTCTGTGCTTTGAACATAAAGCCAATGTCATGCTGACATCTTGAGCAGCCTTCCAGGTGCCTCTGACAAGCTGCATTTAATGTTCAATAGTAACAGAACCTACACAAGTGAGGTACTTCTATGTCCTTGGCAGTGTGCTCAAGGCCTGGCACATTAGCTCATTTAATTGTCACAGCAGTGCCGTGAGGGAGGCATTATTAAGATCAGTTTATAAGTGAGGGTAATGCAGGTCACCAGGTAAGCCTGCATAAAATCTCGCTTCAGTCTTGCAAGTGGCAGAGGCGGATTCCAACCCAGCTCGGTGTGACCATCCACTTGGGATACTCTACCACTGTCCTGTTTGACTTCTTTGTTATGCTTAGAAATGACCACTAACAGCAAAATCTTGGACACAATTAGATGCATACTATGCAGTGAAGGTTCCTACAGCATGACATTCTTTCATCCTACAGGCAATTATGTGCCAAGCTCTATGGTGGGTTTTGTGGCTACAAAAAAGAAAGGGACACCAGGAAGAGGGTCAGGAAACTACACAAGAAAAACCAGCAACTTATGGGGCCATGCAGTGGAGTGAGGACAAAGATGTGACATTGGCTTTGTGTTCAAGCTCTAGCGTATCACTCACCTTTACCTACCTGGACCCCAAGTTTTTGCTTGCTGTTTTGGAAATGGGTTCTTTTTGGTTTCTATCCACTCTCCCTGCCCCTCCTCCTCTGCTCCTCTCCCTCCTCAATCTCTTTGGCCCCCCACAAGGCATGCCTATTCTTTAGTGCCTGGATCAAATGCATCTTTCTCTGTAAATCTCTGGATGCCTCCACTGGAATTGAACATGCCTTTCTGGACATCCTTCTACATTTTATTTATGCCACTTTTGCAGCTGATAGCGTATTTGGTCTTGTATTATGATTATTTATGTGCACATTTTATCTTTCCTGCTAGAGTGCAAGATCCTTCAGTCCAGAGACCATGATTAATTTCACTTTTCATTTATCGAAAAGGGCAAGAACAGTGCTTAAAACACATAGCCTTGCTGAATGCAGTTGGACACATAAACAGAGCTCAGAAGTTTTCAGCAGCAACGTGAGCCAAATCTTTTGAGATCAGATGGGACTTTTGGAGCAAAGGTATCATGAAAATACCTTTGCTAATAAAAATACTAATAAAAATACCAATACTAATAAAAATAACAGAGCTCCCAGTACTTTTTAACATTTCAAGGTGTTATTATAATTGGGACAAATGGAATTTGCAAAGAGATGCTATGTATAGGCCAAAGTATTGTGTTGAAATTATTTATGAAGATATTTTCTTGCTGAGTGTGGTGCAGCACGCCTGTAATCCCAGTGATATGGGAGGCTGAGTTTGGAGGATCCCAAGTTCAAAGCCAGCCTCAGCAACTTAACAAGGCCCTAAACAATGTAGTAAGATCCTGTCTCAAAATAAAAAATAAAAAGAGCTAGGAATGTGGCTCAGTGATTAAGTGTCCCTGGGTTCAATCTCTGGTACCAAGAAAACAAAACAACAATAACAACAACAAACCCAAAACACCAAATAATATTTTCTCTTTTTGCAAGAAAATAATTTATGAAGAAACAGTGAATTTTTCACATGGAACACTTTCATATGGAAAGGATGGATATTCATTCATTGAATTATTCTATCATACTCATGAACTCTACCACCAATGGTTATTATGGAATATAGAATGTAATAGATGAAAAATAACATTTGCTGCTTTATATTTGCCATTGTTTTATTTTTGCTTAATGATAGTGGATAAAATCATTAAAATCTTCTCAATATTTTTATTTGACAATTTCCTCTATTTTTGTTTCTTCCTGCATTTCTTGTCATTTCTTTATTACAGTTTTTTCTCTGCTGGAAAAATTTCCCAGCTCCTATAGAGTAGGTAGGAAATTTAATGAAAATCTATGAAAGTTTGATTACTTTCACAAAACTTTCCTTGAAATTTCTTTATGTTTCTTAAATGTTTAATGATAAATGATCCCTAGGGAGCTTCACTGTAGAACTACCAAGAAGTTCAATTTAAAATTCTCAAGTTAACCATCTCAGAGGTCTACAATCAAAAGAGAATGAAGCACAAAAAAAGGCCCAGTTCTTAATGCGTGTCAATGGAACACTAGACTCAATTCCAAATTCCTTCCTTCCTATAGTATCCAGAGACAGCTCACACATTCTCCCTGTGACCTTTGGAGTTTTTCTCTGCAGTTTGTGTCTCTGACCTCTCCTTAGCCCCCTGACTCCTAAGACTGCTACCCCTTGACAGGATAGATCAAAATTGCTCGGTTATGTGTGGAGACAGAATTCCCCATTAGTGAGTCTTTAACATAAGAAAGTAGAGGAAGGCACATGCCTGTTATCCCAGAGGCTCAGAGGTTGAGGCAGGAGGATCTTGAGTTCAAAGCCAGCCTTAGCAAAAGCAAGGTGCTTAGCAACTCAGTGAGACCCTGTTTCTAAATAAAATACAAAATAGGGCTGGGGATGTGGCTCAGTGGTTGAGTGCCCCGGAGTTCAATCCCCAGTACCACCAAAAATGAAAGAAAAAGAAAAAGTAGAGACAGGAAAGAAGGCTGGGCACCATCTCAGAATCCCCCTCTGCTGGGCCTCCCGTTGGTGGGGAGATTTTCAAAATGCAACATCACTCTAGTGGCCTTCCCTGCAAAGTGAGGGGTCTATTGCTTTGTATACACGTGTGCAGTCATCTCCAAACATTCCAGTGATGAAAAGTTTTGAACATGCTCCTACATATATATGTATTTTTAAATATACATAAATGATAATAAATTATACTCAAATGATAACAATGAAAAAACAAAGAGATAAGGAAAGAAATGTAGATAGAAGTTCTGCTTTTTTCTTCTAATCCCACAATGGATCACCTTGCAAACCCCACTTTGGAGTTGCTTGGGTGCTGCATGGTGAGAGTGACTCAGCCGTCATCTGTCTCTTTCTGCTCTTATAATTAATAGCTAAATTCTATGTTGTGGTTTCTCTGTGTGTGTGTCTCCACTTTTGCTTTGCCTACTCTGGTGCTGATTCCCTACGTAGGTGTCACATACAAATTCCCTAAGGAAGGGGACCAAGTGGGGGCCTGTCAATAACGGCTTGGTGTGGGGCTGTCCTCTTGATAGAATCTTCTCACCAGGCTTCCAGCAGAATTGCTGATCAGCCTAAAAAGCTCTGTGGAGCTGGGCGTTTAACCCTGTTGTGGCCATTTGCGGTCTGGTCAGTATTACTACGATTAGAATGCATGCCCTTGGTGTGGAGGTAGCCATGTATGATAGAGTCAGGGACATTGCATGGCCCAAGGCATGAGCTGTGGACTTCTCCAAATAGCCACTTTTTCTTTGGGTTGTTGCTAGAATTCTTGGTTAAAGGTCCTATGTACCCTTCTTGTATGATCCTCTACTATAAGCCACCTCCATCCCTCAGCTACAGGACAATAATTTATGTATTGAGCCCACGGGGGGGGAGACCCTGCTTCCTCTTTCTTATAATGTTATTTATAAAGACATATTCTTAGCCAGGCACTGTAGTGCATGCTGTAATCCCAGTGACTCAGGAGGCTAAGGCAGGAGGATTCAAACCCAGCCTCAGCAACTTACTGAGGCCCTAAGCAACTCAGAGAGACCTTGTCTAATAAAATATGAAAAAGTCTGGGATGTGGCTCAGTGGTTAAGGGCCCGTGGGTTCAATCTCTGGTACCAAAAAAAGCATTCTTTTGAGTCACTATTTGTTAATAAAAATCCCTCTTTCAGGAAAGGAAAAACAAGGTTAGGGGACAAACTGGCATCCCTGAGTAATTCCTCTTTGCACATTGAACCCTTCCCAGGAAGTATAAAGGAGACTCTTTGCTCATCTCTCCTATCTTGTGGAAGAAGTTTAGATCTAGAATCAACTGACAGTCATTTTTCCCAGTCTTCTTCCTTTAGGATCCTATGGATATTTTGTTCAAAGTGCATTCACATCTGGTGTGACAGGCCTTTATAAGCTCCATATTCTGGAGGTCAAGAAGAAGAGGCTGCCTCTGGGTCTTACTCTGCCCACGTGAAGTGGTATAGAGTGGAGGCTAAGAGTCAGACTGCCTGGGCTGATAATTCAAGCTCTGATACTTACTTGTTGCCATGTAAGCAAATTGCTTAAATCTTTGTACCTTGGTTTCCTCATCTGTAAAATGGCAATACTACTACTACTTACATCAGAGGACAATTGTGAGGATTAATTTAGTTAATATATCAATGCTTACTTTAGTTAGCATTTAGTAAATCCAGACTTTGATTTTCTAAGAGAATCAATATACCTTGTTGAGTTTGAGGACTCATAGGGCTTACTATATTTTTTTGTGAAACAAGTGAAGATGTACACATATACCAAAGGGTCTCATTACCTGTGAAACTCAGAAACAGCAGGTCTGCATATGTTGTGTTCACCACTCTGACCTTAGTACTTAGTACCATTTCTTGTACAATAAAGACATTCATTACATATTAGTTATTAGTTTAGAACACATGAGGAAATGTAATTATGCAAAGATGAGTATTCTATAGAGAGATTTTAGTAAGTTTTGCTCAGATGAAAGAAAATTCAGTGACACTCACAGAATCTGGGAATGTGCTAGAATGATCATTTCTGTTTATTATATGTCTCCCACTAGCTGGATATCTCACCTGCACTATTTTACTTAATCTTCTATAAAATTCTCGGAGGTAGGTATTAGCAATCACATTTTGCAGAAGGGAAACAGCTTCCCAGTAGTTGTTAGCTACACAGAGCTCATGGGGCATTGGTTGGCAGAAGGGGCAGGGATTACACAAGGCTCTGTGGTCCCAAAGTCTGCCACTTCTGTGATACATATTCATGGTGGTGAGGACAGCTCAGAGGTAGGGCTGCTGCAGCTCCTCAAGCATCCAGGATCTTGAGAGTGAAGAGTCACTGGGAACTGGAGGCCCTCAGGCATTCTAAACAGCACGCATAAATCACCCACTGTTATTCAGTTCCTAAATTGTCCACAAGAAACTGACATTTATCTGATTTGAAGTTAGAGGCAGACAGATTACTGCACTAAAGTCAAATGCTTGATAAATGTTTCACTATAGCCTTGTCTTCATTTGATATTGCTTGCTTTTTAGAATGCAGAATTTAGTTGGTGGATTTTATAAGAAGTATCAGGGACTCAAAGACATATATGAAGGAGCTACTGGGAAACTACAGAATTTGGAATGGGGGCAGTTATCATCTGCAAGAGGAGTTAATACCTATTACCTTTAAACCAAAGGGGAGTTGGCAGGAAGCATTACTTTTTCTTAAAAATAAAGCTTTAAATAATTAAGATAAATACTAAAAACAGCTTGATAATAAACCCATTTAAATATTTTACCATAGTATATTGCTAACATGACTTATATTTAGACTACATCCTGATTCGAATATTTCATATTTCAACAATTTACCTTGTCGATCACCAATTAAAATTAAATAGTGACTGCTAATCATAATGATAAGTTTTCATAGGCTGTGAAGAGAAAGGCAATCTTAGAAATACATACTTTGTCCTAAATAAATTCTCTGTAAAATTGTTGTTGCTTAGATGAATACTTTGTTGAGAGAGTTATGATATACAAAGTCATGACTAAGAATCATGGGATGAAATAAGCAGTGGAAAGTTTGGAGAGTCTCAAGAAAAGTCAAGTTTTAAACTTTTCAACTGGGTGAAACAGTCTTCTTAGGAAAGAGGCAAAAGTCCTGAGTATTTAAAATATTGGTTAAGTTGTAGCATGATTAAGAGGAAGTTCATTCAGCAGAAAGCATCCCAGTGGTTTCCAAGTATCATCCAAGAATATTATCAAGCCTGCTTCTAATGTTATTGCTTCAATCTTGAGCAGGTAAGACTTGAGTAAATGTTGAATTTTAATTGCATTGCAAATAGTTATTCCCCAGAGTAATTTCCTTTAGAAGTATACATTGTCTGAGTTTATTTACTTGTTTGGAAGAAAGCTATTTATTTTTTTAATTTATTTTTATTTTTGCAATACTGAAAATGGAACCCAGGACCTGGCACATGCTAAATAAGAACTCTACCATTGAGCTCTTGGAGTTTTTATTTTGAAGATCCATGATCTTATCTGTTGTGAAGATAGACAACTAAAGGCAGGAAATGAGCCATCTTGATGAGAGTCCTTATGTCCTGTGATTTTTTATTTTAGTGTTATTTATATAAATCTACTACCAAGGTTATAGAAAAAAGTCATGGGACTACTTGCTTAGTTTTGGGTTACCAGAACCAATTTCAGCAGCAAGTTAGATGGGATTGGCTAGATTGGTTTAGTTAGGGTTCACCATTCAGGAGGGAGAGGGTGAACAGACATGACTGGGGCCATGGTGGGATTAACCACAAACTCAACCAGATCCTCTCTGGTTGTCTTTTCCAGTTTGTGATGAGTTCTGAAAAGCCATCATGTAACAGATGATTACTATTATAAACTGTTGAAGAGAATTAAAAATGAAAGGGATATTTTTATTTATTCTATATAGCCAGCAGAACCCTGAAGACAGGTGTGGCACTTAAAGGGGAATTATAATCCAATTTTAAAATACAGATGCAAGTACAT
Organism: Geosciurus inauris; assembly: GCA_004024805.1. NCBI lineage: Eukaryota > Metazoa > Chordata > Mammalia > Rodentia > Sciuridae > Geosciurus > Geosciurus inauris. Next base: position 190,870 of record PVHX01001255.1, on the reverse strand, counting down.
AAGTAAAATATTGATAAATCAATTTTAATGGTATATAAAAATACATGAGGAACAAAGGGTCTCATCTCATGAACTGAAAGGTGGTTCAATATTATGATTCCTATTAATCTAATTCACCAAATTAACAAATCACAAAAGATGCCAAGTTCCATCTTTAATCACAATTATTAAGAACACTCTTTGTAAACTAAGGGCAGAAAAGAACTTTCTTAAACCCTGCAATACACCTGAGGGTGAAGTAGTAGAAGCCATGTCCACTATAAATGGAAACTTATTGCCTGTAAACTAATAGAAGGAAACTTCCTTAATCCTATTAAACTTGAGGGTTAAATAGTAGAAACCATTTCCACTATAAATGGTAAAAAGGCAAGAATAACTACTATTGCTGTCATTACTGTGTCCTATGGAGGTTCAAATTATTGGGAAAGAAATTTAAAAAAATCAAATAGATGATCAAAAAAATCCACAAAAAACTATAAGGTCTTTTATAAGAGAATCAAAACTGTGGTGGGAAATAAGAACCTGAAAAATTGATGCCATGCACGGTTACCAGGTAGAAAAATATAAAAAATAAAATGATGGCATTTACAATTAGCAAACCATTTCTTAAACATAAAATAAGAAATGTTAGAAATATGTGAATAAAATAAAAATATGGGAAATGAATCAAGGTGTGTGTGTGTGTGTGTGGGTGTGTGTGTGTGATCACAGGTGGCCTTCCTCATTTGCAGATTCTGAATCACAGCTTCAGTCGAGCACAGATTGAAAGTATTCAGAAAATATTGCATTTATACTGAACACATATGGAATTATTTTCCTATTCATTATTCCCTAAACAATATAGTGTAACAACCATTTAAATAGTGTTTACATCATATTAGGCATTATCAATAATCTAGAGATAATTGGATAGGGATATGGTGGGGATATGTATAGGTTATATGCAAATGCTATGCCATTTTACATAATGGACTTGAACTCCTTCAGATTCTGATTCTTAAAGCAATCATTTATGGATATTGAGGGACAATTCTATGTGTATATATATATATGCATATGCATGTGTGTGTACGTGTGTATGTATATATTCTGGACAGGAATAAGCAACTTAATGAAGGCATTAACTAAACTTCAAGTTCATTTATCAGTTAAATACTGCTTTAATCAAAATTTACCATATAAATTTGATTAAAGACTTGTACCCAGAATCTATCGAAAAGGTAAATAGAAAACTTATAAATCAGCAAAGCAGAAAATCAAATTAAAAATAAATAGCAGAAACACATCTGGAATAACAAGGTAAGCACCTCTAAAAATCCACTCCTCCATAAAAGAAGTAAGAATACTTAAAAAGTTGTCAAAAATAAACTTTCTCCAAACTCTGTAGGTTTACAAAAATCCAAGGCACATGTATTCAAGAAAAACAAGCCGGGCACGGTGGCTCAAGCCTGTAATCCCAGCACTTAGGGAGGCTGAGACAGGAGAATCGCGAGTTCAAAGCCAGCCTCAGCAACGGCGAGCTGCTAAGCAACTTAGTGAGACCCTGTCTCTACATAAAACACAAAATAGGGCTGGGGATGTGGCTCAGTGGTCGAGTGCCCCTGAGTTCAATCCCGAGTACCAAAAAAAAAAAAAAAAAAAGAAAAACAGCTGCAGCTTGGAAAGAACATTGAGCTTTGTAACATTTTAATTTGCCCCATCCCCTTCTTCCTAGCTCCCCACTGTAGCCTTGAAAACTAACTGTCTTGTAACCATGGCAACGATGAGAACCAGCAGCCTAGCAGCTACCGGAGGGAGAAGAACCAGTCTGGAGCTGCTCCAAAAGCACTGTCCCCAGAGAATTGAGACTGTTTGGCCTGTCTGGCTGCTCCCTGGAAAAGTTTGTCTCAGGGTTTGTCTCTATTTGACCTGACTCAGAGCCTGCTCTGTGGGAACAGTCCATCTCCAGGGTGTTTGTCAAAAACAGTCAGTGGAAATTGTTTAACATTGCAACTGCCTGAGGCAGGGGTACAAGTTGGGCACACAGGAGACTGATTAAAAGACTTAAAAGGAAAAACATGGGAGTGAGATGTTCACAGGGCACTTTGAAAAGCTTTTACATATTTCGGGGAATCTAGAAGGCCATGTGCATGTTCATGGATGGTTACATGATCAGGAAAGACCAGAGAAGAGCCTAATCTCTCACCTCTGCCTTACTCAAAGTTTCTGTGCAAGTATAAAGTGAAGTCTAAGCCACATTTGCAAGCTACTAGAGCACCTAAGACACGTTGTAGCACATATCCAGAGCCCCTTGGCAAAGGCTGGGAGACTTATGGGTTCAAGATATTTAAGAAAATATCTATCTAATCATTAGTAAATTCAGCAAAGACTTCAGTGGCTGCACAAGAAACAATGCAGGCTTTGCAGAATTAGGCCAAGTGAAGACCAAGATCAACAACAACTATAACCAGGAAAAACAATGACAAACTGGTACAGGTTGTGGGGTGGTCTGATTTTCTGAGTTACATGATATTATATAAAATATCCAGTGCTCAACAAAAATTAAAAGACAACAACAACAAAAGCAAAAAACAAGAAAGTATGGCCTCAACACAAGTTAAAAAAAAAAGAAGAAGAAAAACAATAGTAAGGAGCACTGAAGAAGCACAGATGTTAAACATAATGTACAAAGACTTTACATCAGCTGTTACAAATCTGTTTGAAGAGTTAGGTGAAATCATGTTGGAAGAATTCAAGGAAAGAATGAGAATGTTGTTTCATCAAATAGAAATATCAGTAAAAATATAGAAATTATAATTAAGAAAAAAATAGAAATCCTGGAATTGAAAAAATAAGAAAATATTCACTAGAGTGGTTCAGCAGAAATCTGAATTGTCAACAGAAAAAATTAGTGAACTTGAAGATAGAACAATTGAAATTATTCAATCTGAGGAATAGAAAAAATAAAGATTAAGACAAATGAATAGAGCATCAGGGGTCTTTCTATTGGAACCATCAGCATACCAATATATATGCACAAAGAATGTTCCAGGACAATGGAAAGAGCAAGAAAAAAGAAAGACTACTTGAAGAAATAACGGCTGGAAACTTTACAAATTTAATGAAAAAATATTAATCTGTACTTACAAGAATCTTAACTCCATGTAGGACAAACTCATATGTACAAATTTCAATATTTAATAGTTGAAATTCAAAGATGAAACCTTGAAAGAAACAAGAGAACAGTGACTGAACACAAACAATGGATTCTCGGTATTATTAAAAGTGGATTTCTTATCATGAAACGTGGAGGTCAGGTGGCAATGGATGAAATATTCAAAGTCCTAGAGGGAGGGGGCATGGGGAGAGTAAAGATGGTGGAATATGATGGATATCATAGCCCTAGCTTTATGTATGACTGCAGGTATGTTGTGACTCTACATCACATACAACCAGAGAAATGAAAAGTTGTGCTCCATCTGTGCACAATGAATCAAAATGCATGCTGCTATCATGTAAACCTAAGTAGAATAAATAAATAAATAAAATTTTTAAAAAAGAAATATTCAAAGTCCTAAAACAAACAAAAAAAAGATTCTCACCCAGGAATTCTATGTCAAGCAAAACTTATTATTCCAAAATCAAGTAGAAATTGGGACTTTCCTAGATTAACAAAAATTTTGAGAATGTGTCACTATGATACATTCTCTACAAGAAACATTAACTCAGGCTGGAATGAAAAAATCCTAAACAAACTCAAATTTACAGAAAGAAATAAAGAGCACCAAGAAAGATACATAGAAAACTGTAAAAGGCAACATGGACTTTCCTATGTACCTCTTTTCTCCCCCTATATGATTTAAAAGATGGCCATATAAAGCAATAATTATAAAACCATTGAGGGACTTACAAGGTATAAAAATCCAATTTTCTTGATAACAGTGGCGCAAAGAGGCAGAGGAAATGGTGTTATATTGGGACAAAATTTTCCTTTACTTTCAAAATTAAGTTGTGTTGATAAGTACTAGATTATGTTAAGGTGTCTATTGTAATCCCTGGATCAACCCCTCAGAAAGTAATCAACAAATATATAGCTAAAACATAAAGCATAGAGTTATCATATAATAGCAATTTTTCTGCTAGGTATATATTCAAAATAATTCCAAGTGCATGTCCTATTATGGTACGAATATGAAGTATACCACACAAACTCATGTGTTGAAGGCCTGATCCCCAGTGTAGCAATGTTCAGAGGTGGGGAACCTTGGGAAGCTCTGACCTCATCAATGGATTAATTCATTGAGGAATTTATAGCTGCATGACCTACTGGAAGGTGGTGAAAACTGTAGGAGGTAAAACCTAGTTGGAGGGAACATGTTCTTGGGGATTGTGCCCTTGTGGACTCTGTCTTGCCTCTTACCCCATCCTCTCTCTCCGCTTCTTGGCCACCATGAAGTGAGCAGCTCTGTTCCACCATGTCCTCCCCACCATGATGCTCGGCCTCACTATAAGCCCACAGCAATAGGACCAAGTTACTATGGCCTAAAACCTCTGAAACAGTGAGTCCAAATAGATCTTTCTGTGGACAGAAGACTCTAAAACCATGAGCCCAAACAAACCTTTCTTCCTTAAGTTGTTTTTCTCAGGTATTCTGCTACAGCAACTAAAAACTGACTAGCATGTTCATAAAAAAACTGATATACAAAAATACAAAAAATGTGTAAAACAGAGGAAACAATCCAAATGCCCTTTAATAATAATTAGATAAGGAAGAACATGGTATAGTCATATGATGTAATATTATTCATAATAGAAAGGACTGAAATATGTCGCAATATGGTTGAACATGAAAGCATGTTAAGTGAAAAAAAAAAGTCACAGAAACCCATGCATTATATTATTTAATTTATAAGAAATGTCTAGAATAGATAAGTCCATATAGACTGAAAATAGATTAGTGGTTTTCTGTGCTTGGGGTGAGGGTGGCATGATAGGGAGTGACTATTTAATAGGAATAAAATTTCTTTTTGGTGGTAAAAACATTCTGAACTTAGATGATGGTGATGGTGCATAACTGTATTCTATACTACAAAACAATGAATTTATAGTTTAATATGGTAAAATTTCTAGCATATGAATTGTATCTCAATAAAGTAGTTATTTAAAAAAAATGGGCAAAAGGCTTTCACAGGCACTTTATAAAAGAGCATGTCTAAATGGCAATAAGCATATGAGAATATGCTGAACATCATTAGTCATGGAGAAAAAGAAAATTAAAGCCACTATACACCCACCACAATGGCTAAAATTAAAAAGATTGACATTGCCCAGTTTGGTAACAACATGAACCAACTGGAGCTCTCAAATGTACATGGCTGGTAGGAGTGTAAATTGGTACAAACTCTTAGGGAAAAAGTTAGCACTATATCCTAAAATTAAAAGTATGTTGACTTAAAGGTTCAGTAATTCCATTTCAAAGAGTACATCCAATAAAAATGAGGACATACGCCCAAAAACATGTACAAAAATATTCATCATAGATTTATTAATAACAAAACCCACTTTCCAACAATAGAATATATAAGCTCATGGCAGTCTATTCATACAATTGACTACTACAATAGCAATAGAATATGTACATATTTAAAAATTCCTAGAGATGCCCATTTAAGATTGATGTACTTTATGTATATCTCTACAATAAAATACTTTTAATAAAGTATTAAAATGCAAAAAATATTGGCAGAAGGAATGGGAATTTCTTTTGGGGGTGGTTGTAGGGCAGCTCTATGGAGTAGATAGCCTGGGTTTTCTCCTTGACTTCTTTAACTGAATGAGGATCATTAAATTAGATCATTATCATTCAACTCCAAGTATTTACACATTTTCATTATAGTTCATGTGTTATGTTATCATGTGTTATGTTATCATAATTTTTCTACTTGCTAGTTTTTCTAGCTACCTTTTTGTTGTTAACATGAACTGAATTGCATTTCATTCAGTAAGTGTGGACCATGTGATACCTATTCCCTGAAATGTGTTAGGAACTTTTCTATGTCCTAGTGTATGATCCATGTTTTTAAATTAATGTGGTTTTTTTTTCTGTGCTTGAAACTAACTTGTCTATCCAGTTCATGTACCCTATGTCCATTAGATCAAGCTTATGAAATGTTCTTTAATATTTTATTTGTCATGGTTTCTAATTTGCCAGATCTACAGATGATTGAAAGATATTCAGAACTTGCCACCACAGTGGTGGATTCATCAATTTATACTCATAGTTCTAACCATTTCTTTTTGTGTGTGTGTGGCTCTGTTATGTTAAATTTAACCATTTTATATTTTCTTCCTAAGCAATGGTCTTTGCCTCTAGTAATGTTGTAGATGTTGAACATTTTTTCTTTCTCACATGAATGTGATAATTACATCTACTTTCGTTTTTTCCCTTTCATTGTGTGGTGGGGATAATTTAAGCCTTATGGAAAAGTTATAAAAGCAATACAAATGCTCTCATGTACCCCCTCACCAAGAATTCCCAATTGTGAGGATTTTCCTATATTTATTTTCCCCCTTTCTCTCTCCATTTCTGTGAGGCATCTTCTTTAAAGAAGGGAAAAGAGTGATGGAGGGAAGGAGAAAAGAAGAGAAAGAAAAGGATGGATAGCAGTTTTCTTTTGATTATTTCTTTTGATTATTTGCATGCTTTTAAAATTTTTACTAGTTCTGTTCTAATGTACTTTTGTGTGTGTGTGTGTGGTACCGGGGATTGAACTCAGGGGTACTCAACCACTGAGCCACATCACCAGCCCTAATTTGTGTTTTATGTAGAAACAGGTTCTCACTGAATTGCTTAGCACCTTGCCATTGCTGAGGCTGGCTTTGAACTTGAGATTCTCCTGTCTCAGCCTCCCAATGTACTTTTTTTTAAATTGATTGATTGATTGATTGGAAATGGGGTCTCACTAAGTTGCTCAGGCTGGCCTCTAACTTCTAGGCTCAAGCCATCCTCCTTGCTCAGCCTCCCAAGCAGCTAGGACAACAGGCATGTGCCACCACATCATGCCTGGCTAAACCTGGTGTGCTCTTAGACATACAATACCAACTGCAGTTTTGTTAATCTAACATAACAATCCTTGTCTCTAAGTTTAGAATGTAGCCTCCTTTTATTAAGCCATTTTGATATTCAGTATTTATTTTTTACCTGCCATCTTATTTTGTGTTTTGATTTGAACAACTTTTTGTTTTCGTTTTTTTTTTTTTTCTTTTCCCTTCTTGCCTCCCTCTGGATATTACTTTGGAATTTAGTTGATTCATTTATGTGGTAACTGTGGAAATGTAAGATACTTCATAAAGCCTAAGTAAATCCTTAGCTCTACTCTCCTCCTGCATAATACAGTGAGGTTGGGACGGAACCTCTGGTCGTGGCGTTCCTGAGACTGGTGCTGTTGTATAATTGAGAGCCACAATAGTGCACTTGCAGTCAGAATTATAGAGAGATACTGTTTTCCTGTTCCACCCAGGAAAAAGATTGAAATAACCAGGTTTATTTTCTCTTCCCTTTTGCAGGGAAAGTTTGTTTCTATTACACCTTTGCCCTGAATAGGTAGCTTCCTGGAAACCTGTCTTCCTGTAAGGGCTCCTATTAGTCTCTCCATCTTAAGTAGGTTCCAGGTTTGGTCTCTTTCCCCGTGACTCTGCGTGGTCTTCCAAATGGAAGCTACAGAAAGCAGAGTTTGACCTTTTGAAGCTTGAACAAGTTCCCTGTGAGTAGGTTAACGTCAAGCTTGGGTCAATGCAGACCTGCAAAAATTAGCAGAGTTCCAATAAACAGGAACTATAGTGTCTATTTGTTATTAGAAGATCAACACCTGTGTCAAGGGAACTGCGAGGTGGAGCACACAGGTGAAGCCTCATAACTAGAAGAGTTCCAAAGGTCAGTAAATCATGAATTCTGCTGCTTCTTATGTTTCAAAGTGACCCACACATCTTGACTGTTTAATCTATGACAGTTCTCTGTGGGTACCAAGGAAGAAGAAGCTGAGTATTTAGGGACATTCCAGGCCACTCAATGAGATGAAGATGCTGAACTTGCTCTGTCAGCTGCTTTCTATCCTTCTGTAACGCTAAGAAAACACACTATTCAATTAAAGGCAGTTTGGGCCAGATCAGTCTAATGGCTAGCTCATCCCCATAATTGCCTCCATGGTTCTGCATCACTAGAACACCCACTGCTTCAATTTCTTCACCTGTATGAATCCCAGAGTCTGTAAGGATTGGGTATCTAGCACCTATAAGTGCTACATGAATACTAGTTGCTATTACTATTACAGTAATTCCTTTATTGAACAATTTTGTTTGTTTTCGGCAGGAGGGTGATGCAACCTCTCTAGTCCATCACACTGCAGAAAATAGAAGCCCATAAGTTCAATCATAAGTAGTGCCATGAAGCTGGCTGTGTTACCTGAGGCCAATTTCTTAACCCCTCATCTGGGAGGAATCTGGAGAATTCTTGTTCCATCAGTCTCTTCCAAGTCTCTGGTGCTGCCATACACGGCATTAAGATGGTTTCTAAAAACAGTCTGCAATCTGTACTCTCTCCTGGTCTCTCAATTTCTTTCCATTTCTATTTTTCTTTCTACCCCTTTTCTTCCTTTCCTCTGTATTTTAGAAACATTTTAATGGACCATGCATAGATGTGTAAAGATGTTTGTATCACAGAGAGGGGAATAAAATGTTCCCACTATACTAAGAGTCTCAAACCCTGATGCCTATAGAAATGAGACAGATGAATAAAGAGTGTTGCATCAGACACTAGGGAATGGTAGGGACATGGTGAATGTAGAGCACATGCCCTGCTCTACAGGGGGCTGCCCTTACCCAGATTAGCCAGTTTTCACCCTATAGGGATGCAGTTCCAGAACAGCTGATCATCTTTTCTCATTTTCCCCAAAAGACACAAATAAGGATTATTTTGGTAATATCTTCTGGTTTTTAAATATTGAAACTATTTCATATTGTTTCAAAGCCACTCTGCATTCCTAACAAAGCATATTTGCATGTTCCATTCAGCTCATGGACTGCTATTTTGAAGACTGTGTGATACTCTTCTTCCTTTATTTTTTGTGATACTCTTCTTATTCTCTTTTCTGGGCTTAAGTAATTGTAACAGATCTCTAGATTTAAATGTTCATCTAAAATATCTTTGTTAGTAGCTACTTTGCCATAAAACATAATTAATAAATGTTTTAGTTCAGTAAAGACAACATTAAATCAACAATCTATTTGGGAGTTACTCCATTGTGGAGTATATTCTTTCTTTTGTGAAAAAATGTAGTAAAATATGATATGCCCTTGGAAGCATTATTGGAAAGTGGAATAGGGAATAAGAAGGAATAAGAAGATAGAAATGCATTTAAAATAATAACATGTAGAATTAGAGAATATATAGACCCAATGACAATCTCATTTGTAAAGAGCATATAAATATTTAGTCTTTTGAACACAAATCAAATACCAATTCGTTTTTTGTTTTACTGATTGCATCTAAAATACAATAGTTTCCTTTAAAGCATGTTATGGTTTCCAGAAGTATGTGCAAATATGCAAACCATGGCACTTAGAATGTATTACACAGGTAGCATTTGCCACCTGGTAAAGTGAGAAACATCCTTCAGGGTCACATTTCCAGCATAACAATTGGAGCTGGGGAAAGCAAAAGACTCTAGTACTAGGAAGGGATTGATTTTTACTGAGCTTGAGTTTGCACAAAAGTTGTAGGTGCTGAGGAAGACATTTCCTAAACGACGAAGCAAACACTTGGAAAATAGTGAGACTGCAAGGCTGATGAATATTATTCCGAATTAAAAGGAAGAGAGCCAGTACCTTTCCAATTTGAGAACTGCAGACGATGCACTGGAGAATAGCAAATTGTTGAGTTTCATCACTCGAAACGTTAATGGATGAATGTAAGTGTTCTGATTCATTGGTCCCGTGTAACTTCCTGTAGAAATAAAATCACACTTTTTAAGTGACTGCAGTAGATTTCTAAGGATGCTATAACAAAATACCAGTAATGGTGTGCCTTAATACGAAGGAGATTTCTTCTTTCATAGTTCCGGATGCTAGAGGTCAAGGTGTCAACAGGGCTATGTTCCCTCTGAGGCTCTGAGCTCTGAATGGCTCCTGGCAGTCCCTGACTTGTAGCATCACCATACCAGTCTATTTCCGTCTTTTCATGGCCTCCTCCCTGTGAGTGTCTCTGTGCCTTCCAAGCTTTCCCTCAGGAAGGCAGTCATTGGACTGATAGCCCCCCCTCATTCAGTATGAACTCCTCCTAACTTGATTCTACCTGCAAGTAGTTGATTTACAAATAAGATCACTCACATATGTAGTACCTTGGGTTAGGACTTCAACATGTCCTTTGAAAGAATGTAACTCAACCCACAACCATGATTACGGCTTGCAGAATCATGTAAAAGGCACAGGAAAGTGAAACACAAATCTTGCTTTCAAATCTTGCTTACATCGAATGGAAGGTGTAATATAGACATGGGCACAATTTACGTACAATCATATGCACAAAATATGGAAAATCACTATTTTAAAACTTGAAAAAGTCTTCATCTTTCCAAAATCCTCATTTCAAATATGACAAAAAGTTCAGCAACAGACTGGAAACTCCTTTTTTGGTTATTATATAGGATATTTTAATTGTTTTTCTTTTCCTTTAGCTGTGTCCAGCAAGGCATTTCCAAGCCAGAAATTTAATATTAATCAGTATTACTTTATGATTTCTTTACACTTAAATTTTTGTGTAAATCATAACACAAAAGGCTAATTAATACTTTTCTCCACTGGTCATTGTTTAACTCATTTTTATGCTGATGACAAATACCACAATATTCTTCAATCTGCTTTTTAATCTCTATATATTTCTGATGAATTTGTTTATTCATGAGTCAGAATATAACTTTTAATTTCTGTATCTTTATAATGTGTTGTAATGTATGACAAAATAAATCTTTAAAATCTTTTTTCAAACATAACTGAACTCATCTTGAATGGTTCAAGTTAAACTTTAGCATAATTTTTTAAAGTTCTAAAAGATATTGTTTGGCATTGTGGTTGGAATTGCATTAAATTTATAGACTCTTACCATGGGGTACCAGAGCCAGAGCACCATAAGGAGATGTTCCTATGGAGGCGAGGTGTAGTGTAGGGATAGGAGCCCAAATAAGGTAAACAAGGAACTGTGCAGAGTTGTTGCTTGATATTGTGGGCTAATGCTTGAGTAGGAAATGGTGGGCGTCCACAAATGCAGGACACCAGAGCAGGAGGAAGCAGAAACATGGCACCACATCTATAATATTCCTGCCAAAGATGTATAACCTAAGTTCAACCACGAGGAAACAGCAGAAAAGCGCAAAGCGGCTGGGGTTGTGGCTCAGTGGTAGAGCACTTGCTTAGCATGTGTGAGGCACTGAGTTTGATCCTAGCACCACATAAAAACAAATAAAGGCATTGAGTCCATATACAACTAAAAAAATTAAAATTTTTTTTCAACTTTCTTATAATCATGTGACTGCTTAAAAATAAATTTTAAAACAAGAAGCAACTATGCAACAAAATTAAATTTATAAAATAACTTAAGAGAGCATTCATTTAATGTTTTCAAGATAGAATTTTCCCATTCAGGAACAGCTAATGTATCTCTATGTGTTTAAATTTTTAAAAAATAGTTTTAGGCAAGTATTGTTTCTCCCACATAAGTCTTGAACATCTCACTCTTAGGCATTATGTAATATTTTTACTACTGCAAATAGGTCTTTTTTCATTTCAGTTTTTTTTTTTTTTTTGCTGTCACATTATAATCAATGAACATTTATATGTTTACCTTGGAACTCAGCTGACTTCTCTCCATTTTTAGTTCGATTTTTAATTGTTTCCCTTGTATTTTCTTATTACTAAATCATATACCTTTGAATAATTTTAGCTTTTTTTCACTTCATTTTAGAAATTTGTACCTTATTTTCTTATTTCTAGTAATTCCAGAATAATGAAGCATAGAATCTCAAAAGCTGATATCCTTGTCTTACTCTGGGTTTCAGGGTGACTGTCAATAATGTTTTATTGTTAGCTGCAATATTTACTATTTGCTTTTTAAAAAAATTTATTTATTTATTCTACTTAGGTATACATGATAGCAGAATGCATTTTGAGTCATTGTATACAGACGGAGCACAACTTTTCATTTCTCTGGTTGTATGTTATGTAGAATCACAACATATATGCAGTCATACATGAAGCTAGGGCTATGATGTCCATCTTATTCCACCACCTTTTCCATCCCCATGCTCTCTCCCCCTTCCCACCTCTGTGACCAAAATTCCTCCATTTTCCTGTGTCCTCTCTGCCATTATGGGTCAACATCCACTTATCAGAGAGAACATTTGGCATTTGGTTTTCTGAGATTGGCTTACTTCACTTAGCATGATATTCTCCAACTCCATCCATTTACCTGAAAATGCCATAATTTTATTCTCTTTTATTGATGAGTAATATTCCATTGTGTATATATACCACAGTTTCTTTATCCATTCATCTATTGAGGGGCATTTGGTTGATCCCATAGTTTAAATATTGTGAATTGAGCTGCGATAAACATTGATTTGGCTGTGTCACTGTAGTATGCTGTTTTTAAGTCTTTTGGTTATAGACCAAGGAGTGGGATAGCTGGGTCAAATGGTGTTTCCATTCCAAGTTTTCTAAGGGATCTCCATACTGCTTTCCAGATTGGTTGTACCAATTTGCAGTCCCACCAGCAATGTATGAGTGTGCCTTTTCCACCACAACCTCGCCAACACTTATTGTTGTTTGTATTCTTGATAACTGCCATTCTGACTGATGTGAGATGAAATCTTAGAGTAGTTTTGATTTGCATTTCTCTAATGGCTAGAGATGTTGAACATTTTTCTCATATATCTGTTAATCGATTGTATGTTTTCTGAGAAGTGCCTGTTCAGCTCTGTGGTCCATTTACTGATTGGGTTGTTTCCTTTTTTGGTGTTAAGTTTTTCGAGTTCTTCATATATCCTGGAGATTAGTGCTCTATTTGATGTGCGTGTGGCAAAGATTTGTTCCCAGAATGTCTTCTCTCTGTTCATTTCATTGATTTTTTTTTTCTTGCTGAGAAGAAGCTTTTTAGTTTGAATCCATCCCATTTATTGATTCTTGATTTTACTTCTTGCGCTATTGGAGTCTTGTTAAGGAAGTAAGGACCTAATCAGACATGATGAAGATTTGGGCCTATTTTTCTTGTATTAGGCATAGGGTCTCTGGTCTAACTCCCAGGTCCTTGATCCACTTTGAATTGAATTTAGTGCATGGTGAGAGATAGGGATTTAGTTTTATTTTGCTGCATATGGATTTCCAGTTTTCTCAGCACCATTTGTTGAAGAGGCTGTCTTTTCTCCAGTGTACGTGTTTGGCTCCTTTGTCTAGTATAAGATAACTGTATTTAAGTGGGTTTGTCTCTGTGTCTTCTATTCTGTACCATTGGTCTACATGTCTATTTTGGTGCCAGTACCATATCATTTTTGTTACTGTAGCTTTGTAGTATAGGTTAAGTTCTGGTATTGAGATGCCTCCTGCTTCACTCTTTTTGCTAAAGATTGCTTTGGCTATTCTGGGTCTCTTATTCTTCCAAATGAATTTCACGATTGCCTTTTCTATTTCTATAAGGAATGATGTTGGGATTTTAATTGGGATTGCATTGAATCTATATAATGCTTTGGGTAGTATGGCCATTTTGACAATATTGATTTGCCTATCCAAGAGCATGGGAGATTTTTCCATCTTCTAAGGTCTTCAATTTCTTTTAGTGTCTTGTAGTTTGCATTGTAGAGGTCTTTCACCTCTTTTGTTAAATTGATTCCCAAGTATTTTATTTTTATTTTTTGAGGCTATTCTGAATGGAATAGTTTTTCTAATTTCTCTTTCAGAGGGTTCATCACTGATGTGTAGAGATGCAATTGATTTATGGGTGTTGATTTTATATCCTGCTACTTTGCTGAATTCATTTATTAATTCTAGAAGTTTTCTGGTGGAATTTTTTGGATCCTCTAAGTATAGCATCATGTCATCTGCAAATAATGATAGTTTGAGTTCTTCTTTTCCTATTTGCATTACTATTTGCTTTTTAATAGATACTCTTTATTACAGTACGAGAATATCATTTTATTCTTTGGTTTACTAAGGATTATTTTCTGTAATGATTGAGTATTGAATTTGTTCAAACCTTTGCATCAATTATCAAAATATTTATATAATTTTCACACTTACTACATTTCAGTAATTAATTATATAATTGGATTTCCTAAAGTTGACCTGTTCTTGAATTATTAAGTATAATTCAAGTTTAGAACTGATGTAATGTCGGATATAACGTTTTAATGATTTACATGGAATTTTACAACTATATAAATTATATTGGTCTTTATTTATTCATGTCTATTATGTTGTTCTTGTTCACTTTTAATTTTAAGGTAATGCTAACCTCATAAAACTAAAGAATTTTCAATTTTTCTACCTTCTATAATTGCACAATTAACACAGGACTCATCAAACCTTCAATGAACAGAGAGACCTTGTCCCTAAATCATATGGGTCTATTGCTTTTTTCTTTATTATTAGTAATTTTTGTTTATTTCCTGGTTGTTATGCTATGCTATGTTTTGAGTCAGTTTTTATATTCTACATTTTCCTAGAAAATCATTTTTTAAAATTAGTATTCTAGCTGTTTTTGCTTCCTTGCTGTCTTGTACTAATCAAGTTTCTTTTGATACATTTTCTAGTGATTTGCAAGTTATGTATCTAATTTCCATTTTTATACTGATTATTTTTACATTATAAATATATTAGAACTTAAATTTCTGTCATTTTCAAAAACAAAATAATGTCTATGTACTCTCTCTTTGCTTCTTAAAGATAAAGATTAATGTTTTATATCCTCCTTTCTCCAATCCTTTCCTAAACTTTATCTAAGTAGCTCCAGATCATCATCATCATCATCATCATCATCATCATCATCATCATCATCATCATTTAGTACTGGGGATTAAACCCAGGGGTGCGTAACCACTGAGCAACATCCCCAGCCATTTTTATTTTTTTCTTTCGAGACAGGGTCCTGCTAAGTTGCTTAGGGCCTTGCTAAGTTGCTGAGTTGGCTTTGAATTTGTAATCCTCCTGCCTCAGTCTTCCAAATTGCTGGGATTACAGATGTGCACCACCATTCCAGGCTCCAGATTATTTTTTAATATAATATACTTTTATTTAAAAATGTTTGTGATTGTTTTATTCTAATTTAATTTCATCAAGTAATATAGGAATATATTCTACTTATAAAAATTTAATCATTATACACAAAACTAAAGTCTTCTTTTATCACCACCTATAATGCCAGTGCTTTCCAAAGAAGCTATTGCTGTTATAAATTTAGTATATCTTTTCAAGCATATGGTGATTTATGGCACATCCACCCAAAACATGTGCTACATGTTCTCTATTTAGAATAAATAGTTTAATATGACACAAATAATTTTGTAACTTTCTTTTTTAAGATGGACCAATACGTTTTGGAGGTTTCAGTTTTGTTGTAAATAAAGATTTATTCTTCTAAATTGTTGCATGCCATTGTATAATAATTCTTTTTTTAAAAAAACTACATTTTTATACATTTTAAAATTTGCCTTAATTTACATACAGTAAAAGTTACTCATCTTGCTTATAGTTCTTTGAGTTTAACAAATGCACTAAGCTATGTTATCATCACATAACCAATATATGGCACAATTCCATCACTCCAGAAACTTCCCTTAAACCTGCACCTTACTCCTAACCACTGGCTACCACCCTCAGTAAATTTTAATGTCCCAAGTTAGTAGGGATGGATGTTACAGCAATCTCAGAACAAATCCAGTTATCAAAGAAAAGACAATGCAGAGCTCTACCTGTGATCTTGCTCCTAAGTCCTTCCTGAACACTCTGTGTTTCTAGTCTGTGGATGAACAGAATTGATCTAGCAGATAGCAGCTTTTTCCTTGGGTTCCTTTTCTATGACTGAGTAGCATAAAAGCATAATAACAAAGTGTATTCTTTCTACTATCTCACCACATTTTTGCTATAAAATATTCCTGTAACCCGAGTTCCTCATCCAGTGACCACATCACAGGCTTACTTATTAGTACAGATGGTGCCAATTAGTTTCTGTGTGAAGTGCAGAGATGGACAGGATGATGGTGGCACTACAACTTTCTCCGCGTGTGTAGGAACAGTTGTGGCTGGGTCCCAACAATGACAGCTTAGGGACAACCATTATATAATATTTCATAATTTATTCAACCATTGCCTATTATCAGACATGTAAGTAATTGCTGTTTTGAAGCTATGACAGTGTTTCACATATCTTTTTCCGCGCTTGTACAAGTGTTTCTCTAGGTTTGCCAGAATCAGGCCTCAATTCAAGAAATGGAAAATTCTCTATGTTCTTCTCCAAATATAAAAGGGTTAAGCATAGAAATAAGTTGTTGAAACTATAATGCACCAATAAAAAATGTAGGAAAAAAGAAATAATCTGTCAATAAAGATAAAATCATTATAAATGTTGGAGGAGTAGAAGACAGGGTACTTTGCTGGAATTTTGGCTTCAATATTGACTGCTGTTAAAGTGACCCCAGGACTAGGTGATTGCTGCTGCTGTTGCCAGCAGAGCTGTGACCACCACCCCTCCTCATGGACCTGTGAGTAGACAGTGGAGATCACAAAATTTGGCCACAATGAATCTCCTCACCTATTAAAGCTTCTTCACTGGTTCACACTGTTGCAAAGAGAGGGTATACTCCTGTCTCTACCTTCAAAAAAGTTCATGAAAATGCAACTAACTGGCAGAAATAAATAATAAATTTATATCCAGAAACCTAATAGTAAAAGAGTCTGAAAAATGTCATTTTTAGCTAATATCTCCATGTGGAGAGTGGAGTGGGGGAGAACATGAATGAGAATTAGGAGCTGAGTCAAACCAATTATGTATCACAGACAAACCTTTGACTTCTCAATATCCATAAATAAGTTTTTATGCATGTGAATTCTTCCAGATAGCCACAATGGCAACAACTTATTGCCACCTAAGATAATGCAATCATGCCCCATAACAAACACTCAAATGAAACACATTCATCCCCTTCCCAAAGGAAAACCCAAATCCCATCAAATGCTACATTCATTCCTTATGGGGATCCTTCCTTTTCTAGTTCAGACACAAACCAGTCTACTCACAGTCACCTTGATGTCCTATAACTTCCAAGCTAAATTACAGTTAAAAACCACCTCATATAAACAGACTGAAAAGGAGGAAAGAAAATAGAAAATTGGTTACTATATACAAATGTATGCAAAGCAAGGAATAAAAATACATGTAGTTATTATTTATTTTAGTCCTAGTCTTGCAACCATTTATAAAACCATACATGTTATTTTTAACTTCTTTTGTCCACTACCAATTTTATGGATTAATTTGCCCTTTGCCTACAATTCAATGGCCGGAGTTTTTTCTTGACAGGTGACCCACGGCTTCACTTCTTAAACACCTGAGCCCTTTCTGTTTTTTCTGGTACTGGGTTGCTGTGGTCTTCTGTTAAATTTTACCATTGAATGTAAAAGTACTAGGAGACAACCAGGGGGTTCTCAGGATTATAAATACTCCTGCCTTCCCTTGATATGTCTCTTCTTTGTCTTATTATTTCACTAGTATGAGAACCCCTAGAGGCCAAGTGGTCAACCTGTCTTTTTAGTACAGTGATCCTATCATTGTACGTTAGGTTCAAGTAGCCCTCCATTGGGAATTAAGACATTTAATACAGCAGAATCCAAATTTATGGAAATAAAAAGCAAAATTTTTTTCAAGCAAATAAATATAAGAGTGAAAGGAGAGATACCCATTTAACCTCTTTGATTCCCAGAGGAATCAAAGATTTTATCTGCAGGGAACTGGCATTGTATTATAGGACTATCCCCAATACAATAGAGTGTCATCTTTCAACTGATGCATTAGTGAGTTTTCACTGGGCCATCCACTATTTTATAAGGTGTTGGAATGCATAGTAAGAGCCATAAATTTATGATAATGGGTCTCACTTGTAAAAAAGATGAGTTGCTTGTTCAAGAGGAATATTGACACCTATAATCTCAGAGGCTTGGAAGGCTGAGGCAGGAGGATCGTGAGTTCAAAGCCAGCCTCAGCAACAGTGAGGCGCTGAGCAATTCAGTGAGACCTTGTCTCTAAATAAAATACAAAATAGGGCTGAGGATGTGGCTCAGAGTTCAATCCCCAGGACCAAATAAAAAAAGAATATTTTGTAAAATCCTGTGACAAAAACAAAGGCAGTCCATAAGTCCATGCTCATTGTAACAGAAGCACTTGGACAGAGAACCATATGTAGACTAAGATGATTTTCTATGAGTTGTATATAAGAGATGAGGTCGAGGGCTGGGGTTGTGGCTCAGTGGTACAGTGCTTACCTGCCACGTGTGAGGCACTAGGTTCAATTCCCAGCTACCACACTAAAAAAAACTAACTCAAGGTATTGTGTCCATCTACAACTAAAAAAATTATTTTAAAAAAGTTTTTAAGCAAAAGACTAGGTCAAAGCAGACCATGAGCAAATTTCATGAGCTCCAACTGCAGAATTCCCCCTCACGTATGTGATCTCAGCTGGTATGCAGTGATAAGGCCAAAACTGGAAGTAAAGCCATTTAAATGTCTTAGTAATACTTCCCTGAACTCCTTAATTCTTTCAGTTCTCTGAACTCCCCGACTGCCCTGGATTCTCCTTTGAGACCCAGTGAAGGTACTTGTGACCTACTTTTATTTTTGTTATAGTTATCTAACAAAATCAATTTTGATAGAAATCTTCTCCCTAATGAAAAACAACTTCTCTAGTTGTTCCTATCTATGTCTGTATCTTGAATACACAGTAGGCCTCTACTGTGTCTAGTTTGATAAGGAAAAATTTCAGAAATTAAGCTTTGGTTTGAAACTTTCCCCCTCTCATTTCCAACCTGAGACTGAAGTTCAGAATTAGACTTTACCTTTTCTGGGTTTGTCTTGGTCCATGTTAGCAAGGTTGTGGGAAAGAAGGGCAGGGATATTTTATGGCTGGCTATTACCAAATACTATAAAGAAGGGCAGGGATATTTTAGTCTGTCCAGGCTATTACCAAATACTATAGACTGGGTAGTTTTAACAACAGAAATGTAGTTCTCATAGTGTTGGAGGCTGGAAGACTATGGTCCAGGTGCCATCATGGTCAGGTTCTATTGAAGGCTCTCTTCCAGCTTGCAGACTACTGACTTTTCATTGTATTCTCACATGGCAGAAAGATGGTAAGAGAGCTCTCCAAGGTCCTTTTTATAAGGGCATGGATTCCATTCACGAGTGTTCAACCTCTTGACCTAACCACCTTCCAAAACTCCCATCTCCTCATGGGGGTTAGGATTTCAACATATGAATTTTGAATGCACACACAAACATTCAATCTGTTGCCTTGGTTTTATTGTCAGACTCTTCCTCCAAGGCAAGACTCAGCAGGTGGGTTTGCCACCCATTTCTAACCATCTCCCACTCTACTTTCACCTGCCAACATCTCTTGGAGAATTCCTCAATCCTAGAAATATATGCTGGCATCATACTCTGCCTTATGGTAGAACCATAGAATTTATCCTTTGGTCGACTTGCCTTGCCTCAGGAAACACAGGAGAGGGAAGGAATAAGAGCTTGTTATGTCTGTCTCAAAAAATATCTGATAACATTTCTTTAAAAATATTGATTATTGGCTGGAGTATGATTTAATGGTAGAGTGAGTACTTAGTATACACAAGGCCATGATCACAATATCCAGCACCAAAAAATATTATTTATTGTGATTATAAAAATAATACATGGGCATGAAAGAAATATGTCATAAAGTATATAAAGTTATTTTTCCTTATTCCCACTCTCCCCTCCGTGATAAGCATTAGCATCAATTTAACATAGGTGTTCCCCCATACATACCCATATATACTCTACCAGAGTGATTTATTAATGTATGTACTACGATGAATATTAGTACATAATTGTACATTTTTTAGTTAATAATATATTTGTTCATTTATCCCTGTCAAATTATCTTATTTGTATTATTTAATTGTTACTGTAACAAAGTACCTGAGAAAAACAACTTAATGGAGGAAGGATTTATTTTGGCTCATGGTTTCAGAGGTTTAAGTCCATGGTTGGCTGGCTCCATTGCTATGGGCCTGTGGTGAAGCAGAACATTATGGTGGACAGGGCATGGTAGAACAAAGGTGCTAACCTCATAGCAGTCAGGAAGCTGAGAAAGAGAGTGAAAGGAAGGGGCTGGGGACAAGATATAGTCCCTGAGGACTTACTCCCTTCAACTAGGTCTCTCCTACAGTTTCCATCACCTCCCAATAGTCCATTCAAATTATGAATCCATTGGTTTATTAATCCACTAATGAGCTCAAAGTCCTTATGATCCAATCATTTCCTAAAAACCTCACCTCTGAACATAGCCACACTGGGACAAAGTCTTCAATGCATGAGTCTTTGGGATACACTTCAAATCCAGAATCATAACATTATTCTTTGAAATAGTAGTGTAGTACTTCACCTTTGATATACAACAGAATTTATCTAAATAAATGCAATATGAATAGATGGTACTTTATACATTTTGCTTTTTTTTTTTAATTTTTTTAGTTGTAGGTGGACAGAATATCTTTATTTTATTTTTATGTGGTGCTGAGAATCGAACCCAGTGCTTCACGCATGCTAGGCGAGCACGCTACCACTGCGCCACAATACCAGCCCCACATTTTGCTTTTTATATGTCTGGACACGTGGTTTTGATTTTTTAAAAGTAGAAACTTCACCTGTTTTTTCTTGGACCATGAACTCTTCCCAGAGGCTAGCAAAACACAAAGGCTGCCTAAATTTACAGATTGGAAAGCTAGACTTGCTATAAGGTGTTAACTTAGAATAATTTTGAAGCAAAACAGGTTTCTTTGTTCATTTTTGTTTAGAAGGGACGAAATTGAAGTGTATAGTGTTCACTGGTGTAGTTAGTATACGATTTTGTTCCCTAAATGTGTGCAATAAAATGCTTTTTAAAGAATGCATCCATCTATAAAGTACATTAAAATATTCTTTATTTTTGTCCTCAAAGAAAATAATAAGAAAATAATAATAACCTGCACAATGGTATTTTAACTGAGCACATGAATACACATGCTCACACATACTCTAACCTCAGAAACTGCACTGCATAGATTTGAGAAATTTTTAGACTCTATTTGCAATAACATTTGTAATAATATTAAGTTTTTTAGTCACTGAACCATTGCATCATCAATTTTCATTTCTTTTTATTTTACTTTGAGGTGGACTGGTTCCAAGTGGACTAAGTCACACATTTAAAATAATTAGAAGTTTCATATTACAGAAGAAAAATACTCTTTCCTCCACCTTGGAATGTGTCCTTTCTCTACTCATTGATCACCATAATACTGAAAAATAGCAAACCAAAGTAGCATTTCATGTCTAACCTTTTTGCCTTAAATACCCAAGTTGCAACTTATGAGCTCCTGCCTGTGGGGCCCACACTCTTAGGCACTGAAACAAGTAAATGCTTTTAAAATGAGATTTAGAAGTGTTTGCATATTTGTAATCTTTTAAAGGAGTGTTTCATGCCAGAATATGCCTGCATACAAATGACTTGCACAACAGTAAACCAAAGTCAAAGAAGAGAAATGCTAAGACTGTTTGGGGGAAATCCCTCTTATTTGGAAATAGTAGGTGATGCCCACTAGTTTTGAGGTCACACTAGCCTGTGGGATTCTCTTCTGCAATCTACTCCTCCCACACCCCTCCATTTCCAATGTCCACACATTGAGCAAATAGGTTCACTGTGCTCATATTTATTGATCTAATTCCAAGTAAAGGAAACTCCAGAATTTCTATCCACAAAGCATTAAGAGGGTAACCATCTTATAGGGGAGAGAAACTTGAAGATGGGATTACTTTACATAAAATTGAAAGAATATAACTTGTACCAAAGAATGTCCTTTTTCCACTCAGCACCCAGCAATTTCTTGCTTTTGTAGTACAAAGGAAACTTGGGGAGGATATGCTCTTATTCTGTTGCTTCATACATGGTAACACTGAGGCCCAAGAGATGAAAAAATTGCCCAGTTTTGTGGACAGCGATGGCACAGCAGGAATCTCCAATCTCTCCTCCTAGTCCTAATATTTATGAAATGCATTCAAAATGATTAATAATTATCATGAATTTGATATTTAGACTTTAGAATATGCTTTTTTTTCCACTGGGAAATATCATTTAGCCCCAAAGCAAGCTAAATTACTTCTTTTTCATTTTATTTTTAAAATGTTTTCATTAGTACATTATAGTTACACATAATAGTGAAGTTCAGTTTTACATAAGCATCCATGCATGGAATATAATTTGCTTTATTTCAGTCCCTAGTACATCCTTTTTAGTTCTTTCTTTCTTCATGTCTCTGTTCCCTTCCTCTACTCACTGGTCTTCCTTCAATTTATTTATCATTTTAATTGGTGCTTTGTAGCTATACATAAATATGGAATTCACTGTGATATGTTCATATATATACGTAGCATAATTTGGTCAATTTTATCCCAAAGTTTCTACCTTTTCCCCAAATTCCCTTCTTCCCAAATCCTCTTCTAGAATATGCTTTATATTGTATTTAAATGTTGCCATTCCTGGTTCTTCAAGAATTTACTCTCCTGTAATCCCAGCACTTAGGGAGGCTGAGACAGGAGAATCGCGAGTTCAAAGCCAGCCTCAGCAATGGTGAGGCACTAAGCGACTCAGTGAGACTCTGTCTCTACATAAAACACAAAATAGGGCTGGGGAGGTGGCTCAGTGGTCAAGTACCCCTGAGTTCAATCCCCAGTACCAAAAAAAAAAAAAGAATTTACTCTAAATGAAGTAATCAAGTGACACAGTAAAGGTGTCATTTGGGAGATATGTAGAGTTGAACATAATTTACTTTTTTATTCTTTCTCACTGTAGCTTCTCTTGAACTTTTCCTAAAATAGTGTTGAGGTTGAATGTCCAGTAGTCTCTCTGCTGTGTGACAATCTGGTCATTTGGATACACTAAACAATTTCAACAAAGTGGATTAGGAAGTTGATCATAGACTCTCCTTGTAAAAAATTGAAAGAGATTCCCTAAGGAATATCTGTACTAAGCTTGGAGGTAAGGCAGCTGCTCCTCCTTTAATGACAGATTAATTTTTGATTATATGGAGGTTTGGAAAGCATGGAATGATGGAATCAATGTCTTCCTTGAAGGTTCTATCTCCCCATCAGTACATCTTCCTAGTCTTTACTTTTTTTTTTTAGTACCAAGGATTGAACTCAGGGGCACTCAACCACTGAGCAACATCCTCAGCCCTATTTTGTGTTTTATTTAGAGACAGGGTCTCACTGAGTTGTTTAGCATCTCGCCGTTGCTGAGGCTGGCTTTGAACTTATGATTCTCTTGTCTCAGCCTCCCAAAGTGCTGGGATTACAGGCATGTGCCACCGCACCTGGCCCTAGTCTGTACTTTTACCTGCAGAGAAAAATACATGAATACCTTCAAGGCACACTAATTACTACATGATGATAAATATGGGTGTTGAGAAATTTAATGTTTATTCACAACAGAACAAAAAGTTGCTTCTAGTTGCTGTGACATAGAAATAGTCTTTACATATTTGATTGTGCAAAGATCCAAAGACATGAGAAACTGGCCCTTTCAGGGAGGTGCAAGATTTTTCATATGTAAGTAGCACTGTCCAAGAGAACACCCCTTACTAATACAAATGTTTTTATGTCTGTGCATCCATTACAGTAAACACTTGTCATGTGTGTACATAGAATACTTAAAGAATGGCCAGCAAAACAAACTAGATTTTAATAAATTTAAGTTTAAGTTTAAATTTTAAGGTACAGCTAGTTCATGCCATGTTGGTCTGTGAAGTTCTAAAACATAGATCAGTGGATAACAGTGCAAAGAGGTGAGATTGGAATAAGCCAAGATAGGAAATACAGACTTTGTCCTGTAGGGAAGAAGGAGTAACTAAAGGTGGTTGGTGGCTTAGGGCCCTGCAGTTGACACAAAAGGCTGAATTCAGGAACACAGGTGGCGAGGTGGCCTCGGGATAGATTTCATGCCTACCATTAAAGGGAATGGGGTCAGGATGAAAGAAACTACCATTTATAAGTGGAGAGATGGGAAGAAAAATTTCAGGAAAATCTTATCCGATAGATTTAATTTTCTGCAAGTAGCAAGAGAAAGGAGTGAAAGATGAATAGAATACTTAGAAAATGTGAAGGAAAGAGTAGAATTTATCTGAAATGACATTTTGGTTACTTGCTAATGATAAGTAAAAGACTGGTGGTAAGACTGAGGGTACAGCTGAGATTGAAGACTGTGGACCTGAAATGGCCCCAAGCTGCAGTTCCATAAGTTTATCCATCTAAGTATGGGATTGAAGAAGGGCATTATAGAAGGTTCAGGATTGGGGTGTCCCAGAAATTCACTGCAAAAGTCCTTGGTGCAAGGAAATTGAGTAAACTGGTGAGGGAGTACTTTAGATAAACAAAAAATGGGATCATGGAAGACCTAGATAAATAAATTATGTCAAAGAGTAGAAATTGGAGTTGAAGACTTCAGAGGCATAAATGTGACCCCAAGAACCATGGAAGGGCCATGGTAATAAATTCATGGCTGAAAAAGATTAGAGGTGAACGTCATTGGAGATGAAGTGTTGGATGTATCATGCACATGAACGATAAACAATATAACCAGATGGAAGAAAGAGCAGAAATGGTAGCCTGAATGTCATTAATGAATAAAAGGCACTATCAAGACTTCAGAAAGGAATATAAAAGAGACAGAGATGGTGCCATAGTAAGATGCATGAGCATTAAAAGGAGGGCATTTCTATGTAAAGACTGAGAAATTATGCTAACTCTGGTTTCTGATTTTGGAACAGTTCTCTTGGAAGAAGAGTTGTGTCCAATGCCGAGGGCTGGTTCTGAAGCAGTTTCCTTCAGAGTAGAGGCAGACTTCAGTTAAGGAGGAAAAGGTGCATTGACCAAGTTAATGATATCAGAGAGCTTCTTTACTAGTTATGGAGGATTCCATGGGCCTCAAGCTTATACAGCCATGACTGGAGACTTGAGAGGAAGTCATGAGAGAAATTACAGCACAGAGACTGTGCAATGTCTTTTATACTGTGATGAATTTCCTGGTATGGTATGTAATTGTTTGTGCTGACTTTGGGGATGATTTAGGGAGAAAACAACAGAATTTAGATAGTAGGTCTCTATTACCATTTAGACATGGGGCAAACAGCCCTTACCACAGGTGTGGGATGACCATGTTTAGAACTTTACTTTTTCTCTCATCCAGAACATGGTCATATGTTCAGAAAAGGAGGGTATAGTGGAAGAGGTTTGTTAATCAGCTTTTCTGACCATCCTAAGAAGCAGGATAAATTCTCATTAGTCTGGGATGATTCAGGAGTGGCTGTCTACCTGCGGGAGAAGGATAAATTACACTGCCTTACAAGCACCTTTACATTCCAATAATTTTGTGAATCTAAGCTAAATTAGTTCAGATTCCTGGGTATTATAAATGTAGTGGAATAACAGTGCAACATTTTGTGAGGATTCAGAGTGACCTTATTTTATAAACTTAAAACCAGAATTTGTGGCCCAACAATAGACGTTTTCTAATTTCTAAGTTGAATAATACGGAATCACATTTGGTTAAACATTGAATGTGCTGCCTTTATAGAAAAGAATAGAATAAATTTAACTTGAGTTTGCCCCAGAAAAGTCTAAGACATATGACTACTGTACTTACCACTGAGAATAATTTATCAGGTAGATATTTCAGCAACTATGCCTTTTTGATGTAGTTTAACCAGTTCTGATCTAGGGCACAGAATGTCCCTGTGAGGTTCCAGTGGAGTAATCCAGATCCAAGAAATGAAAGATATAACTCTTATTGAATAATTCAGACTTTTCTTCTCTGCTTTAAAACACTCTGGTCTTACATCAGTTTCTTGTTGCACTCAACTGTTTAGAAACACATTATCTTATTGAAAATGAGGAAGGCATCAAGAATAAATTGGCTCTACTTCCAGCACTGTAACTCAAGGAAAATTCTTCTGCAAATGATAAAAAATTCTCAACATGTCTTCTGACAGCTGATCCTGTTCCTTTGGGTGCAGTGCAGTCCTGCACATTGGAACATTATACAAGCATCACCCAGCTAAGCAATAAACATGCTTTGTAAGGGCTTCTCAGGGGTATGCTGAATCCAAGTAGAAATAATACTACCATCATCTTGAGTTGCCATCCTCATTCATTTTTTCTAGAAATGTAAACTCTTCAAGATCTTTGCTTACTCCATGACAATTTGCTTTTATAAGAAGACAGTCTCACAAGTCAGTTCAGGTTTGTTGTGTGCTCTTAAAATAAACAGAACAATCCAGGAAGACTTGATATTTATTTGAAATTTCATGAGGTGAAAGCTTGTAGGTCAGCAAATCAGTTGAAAACTCTTGTCTCTGGTGGCATACCTGGAGTCACCTATGATGTATATCTGAGGTCCCTTCATGCCAAAGACATGGGGGCTGGAGGGATAAAAAAAATAAAGGAATAAAAGGAGAATGAGAGAAAAGACCCCAGAGCTGAAAGTGGGTTGGAGAAGACAAGGCCAGAACGTAGGCTAGAGGTTTCTGATAGTAGAGCTATGGGAATAGAAAGTGGTTTCCTGTTCTGAAATCTGAGAAAAGAATGCTTAAATCATTAATTATTTAAAACCTGGGAGTTTATCTGACATTTGCAGATATGAAAAATGAGAGTTAAGAGGTATGGCCCAGGCATATTGACCATGAGGATATTGTGAGATTTCCAAACTCTTATAACTACCTTATGTTATTGTTTCTTAAATCTCTTCTTTCCCATTGAAACACTGGCAAATACTTCGAGAATAGATTTTGTTCATACATTCATTTTCTGACCAGTCAATAAAAGAAAGAAAGAAAAATAAAAGAGCAAAGTAGATAAACAGCTTGTCCTGTTGCCCAGCATAGGGGAGGAGGGAATAGAAGACAGAGCAGAGGTGGGCATCTTCCAAGCAGAATATTAAGCAGGGGCCTCAGAGAGGCTCTTTTAACAGCTGTAATACTGGGGGCCAAAGTCAGGCAGAGCCTGGTGAAGACTTTGAAGAGCTTTTGGGAGGGAGTGTACAGTCTTCATCTTTTCAACCTTAAATTTTAAATTAGTCTCAATCGCATTTAAAACCAACTACCCCACTAATGGCTCACCAAATTTGGCCCATGCTTCTCAACAAATTCATAACTGATAGCCGCCATATGCAATTTCCCTGGGCATTCTACTTCCTGCTCTGAATATTGTAAGCCACTAGCAAAATTCTCTTTTTATTCATGGCTTTCCCCTTCATGGTCTTGTCTCCCTGGGTCAACTGGGCAATGATAGTACTTCCTGTTTTTCCAAAAGCACCAGGTTAAGTTCTTGTTGTCCATCTAACTTATTCTTTAAGTAAAAAGTTTTGATGAAGTTGTGAGGAACTCTTTTTGATGCTGTGCATTTAGATGTGGTAGAAAGGGAGGCAGGATGTGGGAGGGGAAGAGACGTAGTGCTCAAACCCTTTCACTGCCAGTTGTCATCATGCTTTGCTTCGATTTATTTGGCTTTCTATCCTGTGGCTAGAAGACCACACCTCTTCGTGTTGGGTTCCTACAGGCAGGGACTAAACTTTAGTTAAATTCGTAGTCTGGGAATCTAGCATTGTGACTAGAACTCAGTGTTATGGTTTGGATCTGAAATGTACCCCCAAAGTTCATGTGTTAGACCATGTAGCAATGTTCAGAGGTGGGATGGTTGGGACATGAATATTGAGAGGTGAAATGAGTAGATTATGACAGCCTTAGCCTAGTCAGTGCATTAATCCACTGATATGGATTAAATGGGTGGTAACTGTAGGAAGGGAGGGTGTGGAAGAGGTAGGTTACTGGGGAAATGCCTTTGAGGTTGACATTTTGTCCTTGCTGAGCAGAGTGCTTTCCCTCTCTCTCTCTCCCCCTCTCTCTATGCTGATCGCCATGTCCCGAGCTGCTTTCCTCTGCTGTGCACTTCTACCACATGATTCTGTTTCATCTTGGTCCCAGAGAAATGCAGTCATCTATGGACTCTGAGACCTTTGAAACTGTGAGCTCCAAGTGAACTTTTCCTCCTCTAAAATTGTTCTTGTTGGGTCTTTTGGGCACAGCCATGAAAAAGCTGACTAAAACAGAACTCATCAGTGGCTTACTTCATTTAATGGATTAATAATTTAAATGTTGGTAAAAACTATAGGCAGATGGGGCAGGGCTGGAGAAAGTAGGTCACTGTAGGCATAACCTCGGGGACTATGTCTGTCCCCAGCCCCTTTCTCTCTCTCTGCTTCATGGCTGCTATGAGCCCAGCACCTTTCCTCAGTCACCTGCTTCTACTACGCTGTTTCCGCCTTAGAGCTTGCTGACCATAGATTAAACCACTGAAACCATGAGCCAAAATAAACCTTATCTCTTCTAAGTTGTTCTTGTCAGGTATTTTGGTCACACTGATGAAAAGCTGACTGACACACTCAGTAAATATTTATTGCATGAGGGGAATTGGGGTTAGAATCCTCTTTCACCTTCACAAAACATTGGTGATATTGTTTGGTGACATTCTCCATGGAGTCTCCCTCCAAGGCTTGCAGGTTGGCGTTGATGAACTGTCAAATGCTTAGTCATAGGTGTCTTTGATCTAATCCCGAAGGGTTTGGCCCTAGTGGAAAAGGAATCTGCTGACACATCCTGGAGGGTATAGGAGCAACTCATAATGGATTTAGTGCATCCGTCTGTTTCTTGTGCTCTGTTTTCACCTAGAGGATAAAAGATTACCATGTAACTCAAGCACCAAAAGTTTCTGGATAAAATGGAATGCAATGCTCTTTATAGGACAATTACAATCTTACCATAAGAAGCCTGTCCCTCCTATAAGGCAATAAAGGAGAAGTCTAAGGGGCAGGGCTGACGGTGAAGCCTGGGTTGCCAAACCAAAACACCAATTGCTCCAACCTTTCAACTGACATAAGCCTCTCCAAGAGCTCTCCTCAGACTTGGCTTCCTTTCTTGTGATTGTGATCCTGAGCAGGTGCCATTTGCCATCCCCTCGTGCAGGTATATTTGCCATGGGGCTTTACTCGTGCCTAGGCCTCAGGTCTTTTCCTGCTTAGCAATAGTCTCTACTCTTCTGTTTAACCTAGACAAGTCTCACATAATCCTGCCAGAATCCTGTTCCCTACATACCCTAGCCTGGGCCTTGCATGTTCTTACATTATCCCTTGCCCAGATGCTGAAGGGATGACACCACATAGCTTCTTCATGCTAAATATTTGACACCAGCTGAAATCAGGTAAAACTAACAAAGTGGCAGTCACAAGTGGAAAAGATATCATTGGAGGACAATATTTGTTGTCTTACGTATTAGACTTTTCGTTTTCCGACTCATTTTTTATCCCTAACAACAATGAGGTAAATGCTATGAGGCGTATACGGAGGGGCTGGAAATACATGGAATATGCCCTCCAAACTCTCACTTAAGGGGACATGTGGCCCTAGCTATAGAGAATGCACTGAGCTAATTTAGTGGCTCCCCAACAATAGAGCACCCCTGACTCAGGGTATGTATTTCCCAGGGAGGCCCACCTCTAGTGACTACTCCATAGCAGTTGTTGTCCCTCTATGGACTGGTTTAGGTTTTGTCTTACCTGAACAACACTCCAACTTGTCCCTCTGCTCAGTCCTGCTTCCTGCCACTCCCTTTCTTGGGTATTGATTTGCATCCCAAATCCTCTCTCAGCATCTGCACAACCTAACCTGTGACTGACACACGGTAGAACAATCCCCAAGGTCTACCTGAGTGGACTTACGGTGGACACCTGACATCACCAAAACTAGACTAGAAAATTTCCCCTGAGATGTGAAACTGTGATTGAGACTGCTGATAAGCTCTGAAACTTTAATGGAAAATCTGGACTTATCATGATAATCTAAATATAATTCATATAAAAATTTAATACTAATGCTAATAATATTCAAGCTAAAAGAATATGACTAGTTCATGATATTTGAATTCAACTTCCCACTCTACCACATGGGCATATATGTAAAACTAATTAGATTGTCAAAAATATGTACAGTAATATGGCAGACTAGATATGTCCAAATCCTACAACAACAAATCATCTGAAAATATCAGGAGGATTATATATTTTTAAAAATTTATATAAATGGAAGTCAAGAAGATCACTGGGATCAGGGGCAAAGTCAGAAAACCACCCCAAAGTGTATAGAGAGACTAAAAACTACTGCAACCTCTGGAATAGCCAGAGAGCTTCATTCTTAGTGTTTTCTCAAAAAGAATTGTAGGAAGAGATAATATCTAAGGAAAAGGATAAATAAAAAGAAAAAGGCTCAGGAGACAGAGGGAATGAGTGTCTGAGATTCAATTTGGGGTAGGAGTGAAAAAACCCCCCTCTCATATTTCAAGGTCGCCAGCCATGACCAGGGAGTTAGGTTTTAAACATGTACTATTTGTGTGATACATAAAATCCCCAGATAAAGGAGTTCTTGCTTGGACACGGCTATTCTAAATTAAAGCCAATTCTTCCTCAAGTAATGCATTCTTTACCTAGGCCTCCCCACCCCACACAAAACAGAATTCCCACAATTATAAGCCCTTAGCAAACAACAACCATAAAAACCACAAGTGTGAAAAAAAAAAAAAAAAAGCCAGTATGAAGGAGAAAGCAGAAATAACAAATGTATAATTGGAAAAACCAAGAAATATTGGAGGCAATAAATAAAATAACCAAGTTTAATATAAAGTCGTGCATCACTTAACAATGGGATACATTCTGACAAGTGTGTCATTAGGCAGTCTTGTTGTGTGAACCTCATGGAATGCACCTCACAAGCCTAGATGGAATAGTCTTCTACATAGGTAGGCCATTCGGGATAGCCAATTGCTCCTAGGCTACAAACCCGTACAGCAGGATACCATTCTGAACACGGCAGGCAACTGTAACGCAACGGTAAGTATTTGTGCATCTAAACATATCTTAACATAAAAAAGGTACGGAAAGGATGCTAGATGATAGGATTTTTTCCTGCTCCAATATAATCTTATGAGACCACCATAATCTAAGGTCCCTTGATGACTGAAACGTTGTTGTGATGTACGTTACTATAATTAAAGAAACAAAAGAGGATTTTTCAAAGAGTAAAGAGATTTGAAAAAGAACAAAATTGTGATTCTAGAAATTAAAAAAAAAAAAAATTTAAATGGAAAATGAATGACCGAACGGTTAGTCAGACATAGCTTAAGGAAGAATTATGAGGAAAGCAGGCTGGGAGAGGAAATAAGAAAGGGGAGGGTCAGTGCCTGAGGAGTTCCCAGGATTAATGAAAACACATAGACCAATAAATGTTGACTTGGGTACATTTTTAAAAAGACACAATTACACTCACTCTAGTTGTTTGCAATACACATGACCAAGGGAATTTTATATGTGTGTGTGTGTGTGTGTGTGTGTGTGTGTACATACACATATATATGTGTAGTAGGAATTCCTACCGCTAGTAGGAATGTAAGTTGGCAAAACACTTCAGAAATAATTTGGCATTGTGAAAAGTTAAACTCACACTACAATTTGGTAACTCCACTCTTGCACACAAATACTATTCTTGCATACCACAGTGTTCATAGCAGGAATGTTTTGATAGCAAAAGACTTAAGGCAGTCCTCTATTCATTTGACTCCTCTAGGAAGCACACGTGCAGATAGCACTACAAGTGCAAGATTTAGGGGAGAAATGCTTATGGAGAATAAAGTGAAAAGGTTTCAGGGACAGACAGGGAGAGATGTCAGACTGTGATGCAGGTCTGACAGCTGTGGAAGAAGAAGGAAAGAGGTAGGTATTGCCTTAGGCTCAGTGCTGCTTGCAGAAAATCTCTACTAGGCCAATGGGTGACCTTCAGAGGAGACCTGCTAAGGAGGGGAATAACCTGGCTTGAGTGCCTTGTCTGTTCTGGCATTACTCGGAAGCAGTTCAGGAAGACCATGGCCTCTGCATGAACACTGCAATGGATACGATCCTCAGTCACTTGTAGATGTCAGCCAAGTACACGCCATGCAGTTATGTTCTCTTGAAGGAAGATCTGAACACCAGAAGGCCTCCATGAGCTACCCCAAATCAAATGCTCATTGACAGGAGCCTAGATAAATGAATCATGAAACAATCCATATTACATACTATACTATACAGCAGTGAAAAATAATCAAGAATAGTGGAGCACAATAATGTAGATTATTTTTACTTTAGTGCTGGGGGTTGAACACAGGGCCTTACACATGCTAGGCAAGTGCTTTACCACTGAGCTACTACACCCCCAGCCCCATGTGATGACTTTCAATTATCAAAACTCAAATGAAAAAAAAAAATGAGTTCCAGAGGACCACCTACAAAACTTTATGATGTACAAAAATACACAAAACTAAATGGTACATTGTTTTAGGCAGACACATATATGTAATAAAGCTACTTTTAAAAGAGAAAAAAAAGAGAGAGAGATTAAAACAAAAATAAGGATGATCGTCATCTTTGGGGATGAAATTGAATCATATATAATGGAATAATGAAGTTTACAGAAAGATGCAGCAGTATTGGTAATATCCTCATTCTTAGATTGGGTGGCAAGTTCACACACATACATAACTGATGTGTGAAAATAAAATATATAAAAACACTGAAAATAAACCATTAACTAAAATACTAGATGACAACATGCAAGCTTTGAGACAGATGATTATGTTAAAGCATCTTATGTTCTTATTTTATTCAGGAGACAGGTAAAGATATTGATTAATGTTTTAGAGTTTAAATGTGAGCATGTTAAAATTTCAAGGAAAACTACAAATAAAAAAATGTATCTTCTGAATCAGCACAGGAGAGAACAATACAAAATTTCAGTTCAGAAGCCCAGAAAGAAAAAAGGTGGAATTCAGAAAAAAAATTGAACAAAAGAAAATAAATAGGCCATATATGTGAGGAATCACAATTAATGTCAAGAACATAGATCAATAGTCTGCTTTTTTAAAAAAAAGAAAAATTGTCTATAGACATCTTACAAGTAAAAGTTCATGGAAATTTTTTTTTTTTTGCATCTGGCTTGCTTACATTAAACTATCATAATTATGTCCATTGTACACTTAACATGGCTAGTACAATAGAAATTCACAGATGGCTGAGCCAAAAAAAGTCACACAAGTCAAAATTAATTCTCCTCCAAGGTTCTGGGAGATCTTCAGAGGTATGTTTTTATTTTATTAGTCACTGTCCTGAGGCTGTGAGGTATTTTAAGCCTTTCCTGGAGTTTCTTGAGAAATCTCTATGGATCCTCTAAAATTCACCACTTGACCAAAGCTTATATAAAGCATTTCAGTAGTAGAGCTTCATGGAGCTTGGCATAGGACTTCAGCCCAGGGATGTCATTCTAGGACCTTTTCAGAGGGCTGAATTATTTCTTAGAGAGTCTAAGAGTTGAATTTGCTAAAATCTGATTCCATATTTTCCTGTCTTTGGTGACATTTACTTATGTCCATTTCATAATGTCAGGAGCAATCTTATATAGGCAAGTCTGTTGTCTGGGGTTGCAAACTATTATGGGTATTAAAGTTCTGGGTAACTATTTATGTTGGCAAAAAGGAAAATCTATTTTAAATGACCACAAAAAATAGAGCTGAAAGAAAACCATAAAATGTGGGAGTTCTTACCTTTGCTTCCTTTAAAGAAAACAATGCCATAAGAAGCTCTGAAACAAGAATCATGCTGTGCCTCTTTTCTTTCCTAGGAACTAACATAGTTAGCTCAATGCCTAGGCAGATTTGAAAAACAGAAAACAGTTTCCTTTCTCTCCAAAAATGTTATTAGGCAGCCTTCCTTTCTAACATTCTCATAATAGGTTATTGTGATTATAATTTTTAATTATATTTTTATCCAAGTAAAACATGCATGAAGTTTTTTTAAAAATATAAATTAACACATTTGAAAAATAGCACTCTCTCTTGCCCCAAGCTCCAAGTTGGGTTTCTCGGAGGTAATATCTTCACTTCCTTTTGTTATTTCTTCTGATAATTACCTCTATGATTTTAAATATGGATTTAGTTTTCAATTTTAGGCATTGTCTGTTGAGTTTTAGATATGAAAGAATAGTATTTGGAATTCTTATGAGATCACCTACACATTAATATACATTCTCGTTCCTCCATCATCCTAATACACTTGTAATTTTTAATGAATCATTAATCAGTGATGCAGTTTTGTGACTATGAAAGTTTTATTCTGTGTTGAGCAAATTTTGTTCTATAATTTTATATATATATATATTGAGACTTTCTGTTTTCCTTGGAGTTTACATTGGCTTTATTTTTATTTGCTAGATTTAAAAAATTTTCCATAACGAATTCTTCTCAAACTTTTCACAAGAACTCTAAAACCTTTGATAGCACTTTAAAAAACAAAAATGTTTTTTTCTTGTAGTAGATGGACACAATACCTTTATTTTATTTATTTTTATGTGGTGCTGAGGATCGAACCTAGCGTGTCACACATGCTAGGCAAGTGCTCTACCACTGAGCCACAATCTCAGCCTCTGATAGTATTTTTTATACCATTTTTTACTTGCCAAATATAGCAGATAATATACTGGTTCCAGTTTGTTTTCCCCTAGAGACAGATTTCTTGCACTTTATGTTGTTGTTCATTTTATTTTGTTTTTCTTTAGGTTTTCTTTTTGTCTTTTTAGTGGTGCATTGTATTTATACATAATAGTGAGATTCATTGTTACAAATTTGTACATATACACAATATAACATTATATCCTTTTACAAACTGAATGGCTTGATCTGGCTTATTGCAGAGATGACATCCTGAGATTCCTCTCTCTGCTTTGTTTCTGTATTAGATTCCCAGTTCTTTAGATTTACCATCTTTATTTTCTTATTTATTTTTATTTTTCTATATAATAGCATACAGTAACTTCCTAAGAAATAGCTTATGGGCAAGTAACACTTTTACGACCTTGAATGTCTAAGAAAATGTTTTTTTTTTTATCACCTTCATTTTTGATAGGTTAGCTGAATATGGATTCTGTTTTTGTCACAATTCTGAAGGCTTTGTTCCATTGTCTTCTGACTTTCAATGTTTTTCATAAGAAGTATGTCATTCTGATTCTTTAAGTGCAATCAAACTTTTCTCCCTGGAAACTTCATACAGACACTTTGGTTGGGTCCTTTCTCAATCATTTTTCTGGGCTTATAATTTCAATTATAGGAATTACTTTGTATATTTTGCTGACCAAATTTCTTCTTCTCTGGTATCTTTTTCTATATTATTCAGTATTTGGATGGGGAGTTTTGAATTAATCATGCAACTTTCCAGAATTTTACTTCCTTGTTTACTGTCTCTTTATCCTTAGTTCTATTTCCTGGAAGATATTTCTGAATTTATCTTCTAGACCTTCTGATATTTTTTATTTTGTCTGCCCTATATTTAAATTCAATAAAATTTTTAATTGCTTTCTATATCTTTTTATTATAATTTTTTTAAAAATTCAATTTCTTCTCTTAGCTTTTTGAGGACATTAAATAAATGTTTTAAAATTATCTTCACATTTCTATATTGTCTCATTTTTCACCCTTTCTGTTTGTATTGGTTTCTGTGTTTGTATTGTATTATCTTTCATGTTAAGGATTTTCCTCATATGTATCTTCTTGGATGTCAGTTTATATTAGGAAGCTATTTGGAATGTATGTATACAAACAAGACACACACAAAAAAGGGCTTTGTGCTAGTTTCAGAGCAAGAGGCCCAGCTGTTTCAGGAGAGTTTTTGCAAATGTCAATATATGCAAATATTCCTCTTATCCTCCACTCAGTCTTTTTATATCTCAAGAAAATAATTCTCCAGTTTCCAGCCTTGATGAATACACCTAGTTGCCTGCATTCTTAGAGCTGAGTCATGGAAAAGTGGTGAATGTTTCAATATTTTGTATATAGATTTTCAAATTTAATTTTTGATTTACATGCAATAGAGCCTACTCTTTTGGCTTATAGGTTTATGAGTTTTGACAAATGCAGAGTCACAAATACCCACCACAATAGCAATAACAGCAACAACAACAAAGAACAGTGCTAGTATCTCTACCCTACCCCAGCCCTGGCCTTATCCTTATCCTTTGTTTTCAAATTCTCCTCCAAGCTCTAACCATTTTCAACTACCAATCTCTTCACCATCCCTAAGATTTTTATTTTGCAGAATATCATATACAGGGACTCATTGGTTCTTTATTTTTTGCATCTGGTTATTTTCACTTAGTATAATGCATTTGAGAGTCATCCATCCTGTTTCATTTATCAACAGCTCATTTTTTATTATTGTTGTTGAGTAATATTCTATTATGTGGATGTATCACATATTGCACATTCATTTCCTGTTGAAGGACATATGGATTAGTTCTAGTTTTCAGTGACTATGAATAAAGCCGCTATAAACATTTGCATAGAGATCTTTGTATAAAAATAAATTTTTATTCTAATTTTACCTTCAGAAGAGGGATTACTAGATCCAAGGTGATCAATAAAGTCCAAGCACAAAAGACATAAGGAAAAATATACCAACACACTTCATAATCACATATTCCAAAATGTAATAAGAAGAAAATCTCAAAAGGACCTAGAGAAAAGAGATGTAGAAAGGAAGGAACAAAGACAAGAATTACAGCATATTTTTCAACAGAAACAATGTAAGTAAAAAGATAGTGGGATAACTCCAAAGCACTAAAAAAAACCCAAACTATCAATTGAGAATTCTATACTTATTGTCGCCCGCCGGCAGGAGACAATAATCACGCCGTTATTCTCAGAAAGCAATCTTTATTTTGTTGAGCGCTCTTCTTGCCTTCCTTGGTTCTCTTTTGTTCTCTCTGTTCTTTCCCCCAGCCTCCTTCTTTATACTTTTCATACAGAAAAGTATAAAGTATTACAGAGCAGAGTTACAACCAATCAGAAGGAATAGCATTATCAAGCACGAGTGGAATGCATGAGCAGAATACAGGTGTGTATCAGAGCAGGCATTGCCCACGAGCCAAGCATGCACAGTGACGTTACCGCCAGCCAATGCTGTGCACTTCCTTAAGTTGTCCACCTGTTTACTGCAAGTGTCTGGCATACAGCCAGGTTGCCATCTTGAAAGGGCGGGGCAGCTCCTGGGCCCAGAGAGCCTGCCCCCCACATATACTCAGTAAAAACAACATTTGAATACAAATTTGAAATAGAGACCTTTTCCAACATGTAAAAGCTGAAAGAATTCATCATCGACAGAAACACACTATAAGAAATGCTAAAGGAAGTCCTTCAGACAGAATGAAAATACCAGATGGAAATAAAGATGTTCATAAAATATTAAAAAGCACTGGAAATGGTAACTATGTGCTTAAGTATAAAATAACTTTTTCTATTTATTTAAATCTCTGCAAAAGATAATTCACTATTTACTGAGAGAATAATAACAATGTTTTGTGGCATTTAAAACATGTAGAAACAAAATATATGATAATGATAACAAAAAAGGTAGGAATTATAAAATGGAAGAATACCATTGTAAGATTCTTTTACAATATATGTCATGACACAACATCACTTAAAGGTAAAGTTCAGTTAAATGTGTCTGTGAAAAACCCCAACGCAACTGCAAAAATAACAAAAGTTATATCTAATAAACCAATGAAGGAGATAAAATATTCAATTTATTCAAGATCATGCAGGGAAAGAAGAAAATGAGAACAAAGGGCAGATGAGACAAGACAGTAGTTTTAAATCTGACCATGTAATTAATCACAAAATTAAATGTTCAAATACCCTAATCAAAAGGCAGAGAATTTCAGATTAATTAAAAGGTAAGACTCAACTATAAGCTGCCTATGAGAAGCTCATTTTAAATATATATAGAAGGCAAATGGGTTGAAAGTAAAAGGATTAAAAGAAACATCATGCTATACTATTCTAAAGGAAATTGGATACCCTCAATACATGTACGATTACATAAATGGAGTAACTGTGAACCATGTACAGCCAAAGGAATGAGAAGTTGTACTCCATTTGTGTACTATGTGTCAAAATACATTCTATTGCAAAATAAATAAATTAATAAAAAATAAATGGAGTATAGTACTTTAAACAAAAAGAAAACTAGAGTGAATATATCAATACCAAAGTAGACTTCAGAGCAAAGAATATTATTTTGGAAAAATATGATCTTATAATGATAAAGACCTCAATTCATCAAGAGGATATTAAAAATCTTAAATTTTTATGTATCAAATAAAAGAGCTCTAAAATACATGAAGAAAAAAATCTACAGAACTACAAGGATAAATGGAAAAATCCACAAATGTAGTCACAGTTAAATCTAACTGATAGACTAAGTACAATACCCATGAACATGTAGAAGACTTAAAAGTACTATAAATTAACTTGATCTAATTGATATTTATAGAATATTCAGTGGTAGCAGAATACATACTCCTTTCAATTGTGAGTGGAATATTTGCCAAGGTAGATCATATTTTGGGTCATAGAAAAAAATCTCAAAATGTTTTCTTATCACAGTGGAGTTACTTTGGAAATTAACAACAGAAAAATCTCTGGACATTTTCTGAGATTTTGGAAACTCTATACCCTGTTAAATAACCTGTGGGTTGATTAAAAGATCAAAAAGAAATCAGAAAACATTTTGTACTAAGTGAAAATGAAAACAGCATAAATTATTGTGGGATACCATTAAAACAGTAATAGAAAGAAATTTATAGCACTAAATGTCAGTATGATATGAAATGGTCTTAAATTATTGACCTCAACTTCTACCTTAAGAAACTAATCTAACTACAGTTTCTATAGATATTAAATAGAAAATAAAGACATATTATGAACACACTTATGCCAGGTTTATGCACACTTTCCAGCTCATTCTATGTGAACATTTATTTCCCTTTTACCAAAACCAGATATATAATTTGAGAAAAGAAAATTGAGAAATACCCCTCATGAACATAGATTGAAAGTTCTTATCCAAACTTTAGCAAATTAAATCCAACAATGTACAGCAGTCCTCCACTTAGGATGGTTCAACTTAAGCTTTTTCAACTTTATGATGGTGCAAAACCATTCAGAGGAAACTACTTTGAAGTTTGATCTTTCCCTGCATCAACAATGTGCTCTTGTAATACTACTTTCTCACAATGCTGGGCAGAAGCTGCAAGCGGCAGCTCCCAGTCAGTACCATGATCACAAGGGGAACTGTGGAACATCTTCTGTGGTGGTAAGCCAGAGTTTTTGTTTGTTTGTTTGAGGTTATTTTGTTGTTGTTGTTGCTGTCACCAAAGACCTGACTAGAACAATTTTAGAGAAGAAAAAGTTTACTTTGGCTCACGGTTTCAGTCCATGGTTGACTGACTCCATAGCACTGGGCCCAGGGTGAAGCAGAACATCATGGCAGAAGGGCTTGGTGAGGAAAGCAGCTCAAGATATGGTGACCAGGAAGGGGAGGTGGTGGTGGGGCACCCTTGCCTCCAGTGACCTACTTCCTCCAGCTACACACTACTTGCCTATAGTTACTGCCCAGTTAATTCATGTCAGTGGATTAATCCACTGATTAGGTTGAGGTTCTCATAATGTAACCATTTCAGCTCTGGAAATTCTTGTGTTGTCTCACAACAAGCTTTTGGTGGACATCTTATATCTAAACCATAACAGCAATAATGTACAGTTAGGTATATTATATGCATTTTCAACTTATAATATTTTCAGTTTTCAATGGATGCATTGGGAGATATACCATCATAACTGTATATTTTATTTTATTTTTTTAGTTGTAGATGGACACAGTACTTCACATGAGGCATTGAGTTGGATCCTCAGCACCACTTAAAAATAAATAGCGCATGAGGCATTGAGTTTGATCCTCAGCACCTCTTAAAATAAATAAAAAATTAAAGAATTTCCAGTACAACCCCAGCTCCTCAAACTGTATATTTTTAAGAGATATGTATGACCGACTGAGTTTTACCTCATTTCATAATTCCTCAAGACAAAAACATCTAAAAATTTATCAGTGTAATTGATCTTAATATCAAATGAAGAAAGCAAACACCCATGTGAATATTTCAGTAGACACAGAAAAAACATTTGGAACAATCCCAAACCCACTCTTGATTAAACTTTTTCCTCAACTTAATAAATGGTGTATATGAAAAATGTATGGCTGACATCACCCTTATTGATAAAGGACTGAATGTTTTTGCCCCCAAGATAAGAAATAAGGCAAGGATGTCCACTCTCATCACTTCCATTCATTATCAAATAGATTCTATCATGTGAAACTGGGCAAGGAAGAGCACTAGAAGGCATCAAGATCAGAAAGGAATAAGAACCATTTTTTTTTTCACAGCTAGCCTGATTTGTCTTACAGTAATATCTTGTGGAAATGTACCAAAAAATTACTAGAACTAATAACTGAGTTTAGAGAGGGTACAAGATACAACATTAATGTACCAAAGTCAGTGAGTTTCAATATATTAGCAATCAACTATCATTTTAGATCATTTTTATTAGCTCTAGATGTTCAGAAATTGAAGTTAAAAAATCTTATCATTTACAACAACACCAAAATTTTGAAATATTTGGGGTAGATGTGACAAGCAATATGCCAGGCCTTTCCCTAGAAATCTAAATAAAAGGAGAGATATATTGTGTTCATGGGTTGACTCAAAATTGTTAAGATATCACTTCTCTCCAGTTTGATTTGTAGATCTAGTATAGTCTCAAAATGGAAAAATAAGCTCAGGGCTAACATTCTACTAATATATCTAAATCACACCAGAGAATTGGCCTGGGGAGAAATTATGGCTTTTGCAGCTACTCTGATAGATGCTTCCCTTAATATCATGGGGTTCTTGGCTCAGCAAGGCTACCAGCAATTCTACCAGGCTTCAATTATTGCTGCCAACACTGACTCCCCTTGTAAAGAATTTTCTTCACAATCACAGCTCCTCCTAGAAGCTAAGTATTTGCCATCACTTTCTCCAGTAAAATAAATATTCCACACAGAGACTCTTTCTCATTTCTGAAGTCTTCTATGGGTACAGCAAAATTCTGGTACACTTGCCTGTACTCTGCTGTGAAAGAAGTTGAGTGAGATATCTATTTTTTTTAATCTTGAAAAGGTAGAACTTATTGAATGTTATGGTTTGGATGTGAGGTGTCCCCTAATAGTTCATGTGTGAGACAATGTAAAAAGGCTTAGAGGAGAAATGATTGTATTATAAGCCTCAACTCAATCAGTGAATTAATCCCCTGATAGGGATTAACTGAGTGGTAACGAAGGCAGGTGGGGTGTGGCTGGAGGCGGTGGGTCCTTGGAGTATATATTTTGTATTTGGTGAGTGGCGTCTCTCTCTTTGCTTCCTGACTATCATGTGAGCTGCTTCCCTCTGCCCCACTCTTGTGCCGTGATGTTGAGCCTCACCTAGAGCACTGAAGAATAGAGCCAGCTGTCTATGGACTGAGACCTTTGAAACAAGGGAGCCCCAAATAAACTTTTCTTCCTCTATGATTGTTCTTGTCGGGTCTTTTAGTCATAGCAACAAAAAAAGCTGACTAAAATACTGAAAATCAAAAGTGAATTAAAAGATGTTGAGCAGCCAGAACTGTGACACATGGCTGATAGAGGCCAAACACTAAAAATAATTAACATAAAATAACGGGACTTTAGCTGTATTTAAAAAAAAAAAAAAAAAAAAAAAAAAAAAAAAAAAAAAACCTTCCTAAATTGAAAGTGTAGGGGTCTTTTCACTATTCCTCAAGATAAGAAAAGCCTGTTTTAATCTAGGATTTATGTCCTTTTTGCTTTCTTCAGATTCACTTGAAAAGGAGTTCTGAAAAGTATATGCAAGTGAGTCAGGAAGATATAATACAAAACAAAAATGAACAAGCAAAAAACCAGCCAAAGGGATACAGAAAGGCTTCATAAAACATCTGAGAAGTTACCTATTTCCCTTTGCCTAATCTATCCTAGTTCCCAGGGAGTCTTAGAGAAATGGAGGAAATGGGGGGACCCTGTGATTAGCATATGGACATTTGACTACCTCCTTGAATATCTCTCAAGAAGTTAGTGTGCAGACTTTTCCCTCACTTGGTTTCCTAAGGCTATTTCTTTTCTTTTCTTTTAAGATTTCAGAAGTTCCAGAAAAAAAAATTCATCTATCAGCATCATTGTTAATATTGCAGGTATAATTTAAGCCATTACTAGAAGTCTTGTGGAGCAAATAAGCAAGTAAGGTTTGAAGGAATTGTGCATTTCTTCATAGGTGTCTTGAATTTTTTGAAGAATGTTTCTTTATGTAGTTTTATGTGGATATAATCTAAAAATATGCAATTTGTTTCTCTGGACTGCTACAGAGCAAGGATTTGTTAGAGATAATCTCTCTCTCTCACACACACACACACACATGCAGACAGTATTTATATAATTCTATATTGGATTCTATTAAAAGCCTTATTCTTCCACCTAAAGAGCATTTGTTTTAGTCTACTCCTGTTGCTATAACAAAATAGCTTGACTAGGCTGTTTATAAAGAACAGAAATTTATTTCTAAAAGTTCTAGAGACCGAGAAGCCCATAGTCAAGATGACGGTACGTTCAGTGACTGGAAAGGTTTGCTCTCTGCTTCAAGATGTTCCCTTCTTGCTCTGTCACCCATAGCAGAACAGCAAAAAAGGGGCCAAACAGGATCCCTCAAGCCATTTTAATAGGGTACCAGTCCCATTCCTAAGGACAAAGCCTTCAGGACCTAATCACCTCCTGAAGATTTCACCTGTTAATATTATTGCCTGGAGTATTAAGTTTCAACTTGAGTTTTGGAGGAACACAAACATTCAAACCATAGCAGCAGTTTTCCTCAAATCCTGGAGGAATGCAGCCCCAGACCAACCTTGGTGGTTGTGTGTGTGTGTGTGTGTGCCCACATGCACTCGTGCACGTGACTGGCAATTGAACTCAGGGCCTCATGTATGCTGAGCCACATCTCCAGCCCTTCCTATATTTTTTAAACAAGTTTTCCCTAAGTTGCACAATCTGGCTCCAACTTGAAATCCTCCTACCTTGGCCTTCAAGTCAGTGATCTTTCCTTTTGACCATGATCTTTTGGTTTGGCAAAGCCTCATGGAGGAAGTGATCCACCCTATCCAAGATTTGATGCACAGGGCACTGCAGTTTTCTGGAGGGAGCTGCTATCAAAGACTCTGGGTCCCCAGGACCAGCCACACCATTTGCTTATCTGCAAGCCTAGCCCAGGCATCCCAACACAGAGGCCTCCTTATGGAGGGGGCGGGGCTTGATTCAGGCATTCTTCTCCATCCTAACCCTAGCACTCCTCCCTCCTCTTTCCTCCTCATTCATGGGTCACTAAAACAGCAGGAAGCAGGAGTTTTTTTTTTATGATTGGAGGATCTTCCCCAGTCTGCACTAACCCACCTAACCCTTTTCATTTTTGCTTCTTACCTGCATTTTTGCGGCAAGTGAGCGAGGTTCTGATTGTTACTCTCAGTTTGGCTTCTCCTGCTAATTGGCCACCTCTGTGCCTGGTAGCTTAGCAGCCTCAGCATCTCCCACACACCTCAATTATTTGTGATTGTTTGCAGAGATTCCCTCCTGTAGGATGCTCTCAGCTACCTTGTTGGACTCATGGTTTCCCTCTTTGGTTCTTTGGCCCTGGGGACTGAAAACTGGAAGTTCCTTTCTAACTGTTGTTGCTGCTGGACTAGGTGCCATCTTTCAAGGATGCATGCCTTCCCTTAGGTGGTCCATACCAGATCTGCCATGTGACTGTTGCAGGTACTTCTGTTATTGCCTCTTTACTAAGGTTCTCCTAATTGCTCTTTAGTGTGCTAGATGCAGATTCCCCCTCTTCACACATACCCAAACCATTACTGAGGTTCATAACAGCACTGCTTTGGTTGCTGAGAGACTTAGGGTTTCACAGAATGGCTGTCTCAGTTTTATGAATATTCTTCTCTCTCTTGGACCCTGACACAAGGTAACTAGGGTGAGAGAATCATCTGAGTGATAGACATTTATTTTTCTCAAAATGACCCTTTTCTGGGCTGGGGATATAGCTCAGTTGGTAGAATGCTTGCCTCAGATGCATAATGCCCTGGGTTCAATACCCAGCACCAGCACAAAAAAAAAAAAAAAATTACTCTTTTCTCAGTACAGCTCAACCAC
The DNA here is from genome assembly GCA_004024805.1 of Geosciurus inauris. Classification (NCBI taxonomy): domain Eukaryota; kingdom Metazoa; phylum Chordata; class Mammalia; order Rodentia; family Sciuridae; genus Geosciurus; species Geosciurus inauris. Next base: position 146,276 of record PVHX01001255.1, on the reverse strand, counting down.
ACTCTTTCTGAGATGGGGAGAACATTTGAGTAAGATCTTCTTAGCCATTGGTCCTGTTTGTTGACTCAATCTCCATTCCATCCCCTTGGAAAGGCTAAAACTCTAATTCTAGTGTGGTTCTTTACCTCAGATTATGGACTCAAGACAGGGATCACTAATTAGATACACTCACCACACACTTTGGATGGTAGAAGTGTGGCAGGAACCATCTTCCAACCAGCTTTAGATATTTCTGCTGTCAGAGAAGGTCACAGAAATTACAGCTGCTCTGCACTGGCAGTTTCCTGCTTTCTGGATGTAGCAGAAACAGCTGCAGTAGCCATATAGAGAAGGAATGTGGTTTTGAATTCATAGGTCCAGCGGTGGACTCAGAGGTCACTGTGGCTGGCTTGCAAGTTCAGTTCTGTATCTTTTTGTGTGTTGTTTCTGAAGATTCAGGTTAGAACATTTTCTTAAGATCTTCCAGGAATTTGGGGAGCACACACAATTCCAGATAGTAAATCTTTGTGTTCTTAAAATACTCAGAGTAAATTCTGTTTCTTGTACTCATCCTTGATTGATAAGACCACCTTGTCAGCAGACCTCTGGGACATAAGTTTGGACTCAATGTGGAACACGTCTCTCCTCAACAGAACCCTGCCCATCCCATGTCTCTATAAAAATTTCTCCTTAGGTGTACTTTCTTTCTGTCCAGCAATGAATAGTACATACCTTATGATGATTTTTAACTAAGAAGATGTACAGCTTAAAACTTTGGAAGATGTTGCTAGAAAACAGTTGCGGTCATTGTACATTTCTTCTTTTATTATTTTAATAGGAACTTCCTTCGAAGTCATTTGAACTTGCATTTCTCATTTGCCATGATCTTTTAAACACATATCTGAGGATTAGTTCAAGACAGCTTTATTTCTTCTTAAAAGCAACTGCAAGTGAAGACATAATGCCCAATGATTATTTTGGTGGATTGGATAACGTTACAAATGATAATGTCCTCCAAGGTGAGCTCCATATGCTGCAAAAATCGATGAGTCTTGCTCTGCTGAAGAGAATCAGGAGCAAGATTGCTGAATGTAGACTTGATGCCTCTGTCAGTTTTTCAGATCTGCGGCCAGTGAGTCATTCTTCCTGGGAACTCCCTTAGGTGTTTCTGCAGCAGTGTCAAAGGAATTTTTACTATATGGTGCTATAGCCAATTAATTCAGAAGACTGAAAGTACAGCTTGAGACACTAGAATTTTTGACTGCAGAAGTCTCTGGCCAAGGTTTCCATTCTGGCACATTAAAATAACATGATTGCATCAGAAGAAACCCCCCAGGCAAAAAGGAAGGCAAGGAGCTCCCTTTTCATAGTAGTAAAATGATGTGAGGTTTTCAATTTTATGTAGTACTACTCTTTCAACACTATATATTTTCAAGTGGCATGGGTATTTTGGCCATGTAACCTGTCTGTTCCATGATTTAAGCTGCAGCACTAACTTAATTATCTCAACTTGGCAAGTTTGTTGCAGGAAGAGATCAGCAGAAATGCTTAGCATAAACAAAGAGGTATTTATTGACTCCATGTTCTTTGATGTCTTTGTTCTTTTCTCTGTGGTGGGAAAGGAGAGGCCATTCACTGTTCTTCCAACAAAGTCAAGGTTGATCTTCTGATTGCCATTTAGTGAGACCAGGAAAGCTCAACCAGCTTGCAACTGTGCCATTGGTAGTTAGCACTGGATAAAGCTTATATAAATGCTCCTACACCCTCCATCTCCTGTGAGAAGTAAGTGGTAGTATATAATTTGCAAGCTGTCTTTCATGTGGGAGCAGATTATAGCTTCTCATCTTCTTGATGAAGTTCCTCTTTGTGGACACATAGATCTTAACCATCCTTAAGGCTGGTCGGCTTTGGGGGCAGAAAAGCCTGAAAAGATTACTTCAAATAGTTTGCAACACGAATACAACTTAAGTATCACCCTGCCATTTCTGTATCTCAGAAGTGGGTGGAGGAAAACTGCAGGTGCATCTCTTTGCCAGAATATATAGTAACATATTTTTGGAAGATTGTATAATGTAGTGCCCATTATACCATAGGTTTCATGAGATAATTATGAAGCACTAAAGCAAATCAGCATACTAAACTGGTTGAATATGCTAACATTCTAATTTTGTATAGAAGGTGATTACTGTTATTATTATTTATGGAGTGCAGTAAGTGTACATAATGCTTCGGAAATACGTAGGCAGACAAGGGCTCTACCCAGAGGTGCCTAAGTTCTAATTGCCTGAATTAGACAATGTAAATGAAAAAAACACTACTCTGTGCAAAAGTAGGAGGAGATCAGCTGGAAAACAGGGTTAAAGAAATAAGTGTTTATGAAGAAATGATGGGTAAAAGCAAACGTTCTTTTTGACCTAGATTGAAGTTGCTCTGTACAAGGCAAGAAGAATCCAAGTAGTATCACTAAACCCATTTAAAAAATACTTCATGAATATTTTTAAGCAATTCTAACTAGTATTGTAAATTCAGGGCTCCTTAACTTGCCCAGGTGGCTTCCAATGTTCCAGAGCACAACTCAAAGGTAGTTCACAAAGAAAGGAAGAGAGGAGGCAGGACGCAAGATTGTAGGCTCTTTAAGGGAAAGAATCAAGTCTGGTAAATATTGGACTTTCTAAATCCATCTGGCTGGGACTTCTCTTGCCTTCATACCAATGATGGGAAAAATGAAAACTTTGTACCTGCAGCATTTTTTTCACATATAAGCAAATCTACATAGAGGAGCATGGCCAACACTGAACAGCCTACCTGTCAGGTATCCTCTCCCCAAACTTGAACTAGAAACAATGAATTCTCTCTTTACTATTGTTAATTAGGTTTGTGACATGAATAGATGTTCCTTGCTGGAAATATTGTCCATTTAGAAAGCCTATTCTATAAATCATAATAAGGCAGACCCAGGGAATGGTCCATTATAAATTCAATTTGAAGATCTTGGGGAAGTATAATCACAACATATGAGCACATGTATAAGTTAAATGTCATTATGCAGGAAAGTCCAACTTTTATCATAAAATTATTGTTAATCTGGGATTATCCATAAAGTATTTGGTTATGTGAATGCTTCCTCATTAACATTATAGTATAAAATTTAACTAAATTACCTTTGGGAATATCATGTATAAATGTATTATATCAACTTTTTGTTTCAATAATGACATTTCTGAAATTTGAATGTTATCAGTTTAGGACTTCAACTTCTTAAAAAGAAATTGGCCACTTGGATTTTTGTCTTAGGGGTTAACTCTGTCAGGATTAGAGGGCACTAGACAAGCAGTTCAAATACAAAGCTATTAATATATCATGAAGCATAAAATATTAAGAGCCAGCCTAAGTCCCAAGAGAAGTTGCAGGAAAATTCCAGTATTTTAAACCAAACTTGCTATGTTCTAAAAATAAGTGTTTAAAAATTTTTGGTCTGGTTTTCTCTATCATGAATTAATTTAGCCTTGTCTCAAATGTCTCTCTAGAAAAATACCTACACAATTGGATAGATTGATCAAAATCATTTTATCATCTTTAAGTAATATATATTTGTATATTCATTTACCTACCTAGATAAATATACGTATGTATACATACACATAAAAATATGCTAGAAGTTTTATAAATAATATGTAAACTGGTTTTTAGGGGACATACAGGAAGCTAAGTACTATGTGAAATAATTTTTATTCTTGCTTTCTTTTTCTTTACTTTTCCTATTGCAGAAAATTAGAAGCTACATCAAAGACAGCAGGAACTTATTTTGATGGGAGAGATAGCTTCTAGAAGCACAGAATTATGATTCTCCATCGTTTTGTTAACAAGTATTTATGTTTGGTTCAGAAACTTTAATGGCGATGAAATATGTGATGAAAAGTCACTACTGTATTAAAGTGTACCTCCTGCTCCAACATAGGAACCTCCTACCCTGATCTCAACAGAGCAGAGCTATTTATTGTTTGTGACCATGATGCTCTGGCTCTGTGGTAGCTGTGGATTGATACAGGTGTGTGTGTGTGTAATGTGTGTGTGTGTGTGTAGCTTATTTTCTGGTCTCTGTAATTTGTCTCATAATTAAACTGCTTGGACATAGGTAGCTTGAGTGCAGTCATGGAGCATTGGCTTGTGGCCTGTTGGGCTGTATTTAGAGTGCCTAAATCCTGGCTGTCCTCATATTGATTAGGGCACAGTCCAGGTAAATTGAGCTAACAAAGTTTCTTAACTTATCAGTAATGCCTATGCCCAATTTAAAATTACAGGCTGCATTCTAGACAATGAGAAAAGTATTTGCAATGAATTTTTGGATAGTGCTTCTTATTTCCCCAGATAAAACTTTAAAACATGTAAATGTCCAAATGAATAAGAAAGAAATTCTAGTGATCAACTGGGCTATCAGTATTTATCCTTTAGAGAGTTGGTTTTTTTCTCTCCTTCCCTCTCTTCTCCTCTCCATCTTTTCCATCTCATATACATATACATATGTAACATTGATGGAGTGGGAGTAACTTAAAAGATTTTATTTCATATAGTTTTAAATTAAATTTTATTGTGTATATTTGATGTTTATAGCATGATGGATAGGATACATATAGATAGTAAAATGATTACTATAGTGAGGCAGAGAACATAAATATCACAGTTGCTTTTTTGTGACAAGAACAGCCAAAATCTACTTATTTAACAAAATCTCTAATATGATACAATTTTATCCTCATGTTGTATATTTAATCTGTAAACTTGTTCAGCCTACACATATACTACTTTGTTTTCTTTGACCTACGTCTCATTTTCTCTCCCCTCCTTCACCCATGGAAACCACTATTTCATTCTCTGTATTGAGCTCTCTTTTTGAAAACAAAGAAACAAAAACCACAAATACACTCCACCTATATTCATGTGAATATATTTTATTGCATATGTGAAACCATGCAATATTTTCCGTTCTGCCACTGGCTTATTGAACTTAGCAGAATGTCCTCCAGGTCTACCTATGTTGTGACAAATGGAAGAATTTCCTTTTTTAAAATTGAATTCCATGTTCAGCCAGAGGAAGGAGAAGTTGTGCTCCATTTGTGAACAATGTGTCAATATACATTCTACTGTCATGTATAAGCAATTAGAACAAACTAAAAAAGAAAAAAAGAGAAGGCATCTTCTTGGAAATGGTAAATAGGCTGAATTAGGGAAAGTCATCAGGTTCAGAAGTTTTAAGACTGTACTTCTTACTTTTTTCTATTTATGAACAAATACAAGCATTAAAAATATTTGAGAATGACAATATTCCCAAGGTGTATATTTTCATTGATTTTTCCACATAATGCCATTAAAACAACTTAAAAAAAGATTGAATAATGTTTCATTGCATAAATACCACTATTTACCCACTTATCTGGCAATAGACATTTGTTTCTATTACTTAGCTATTGTGGATTATGTTGCAATGAACTTTGGAGTCTAGATTTCTTTACGAGGTAGTGATTTCATCTCCTTTGTCCATATAACCAGAAGAGAAATTGATTGATCACAGGGTATCCTACTTTTAATTTCTTCAGGAACCTCCATACTGTTTTCCACAATGGTTGTACCAATCTTCATTCCCACCAACAGGGTCCAAAAGTCTGCTTTTTTCCATATCCCTGTCCACATTTTGTTGTCTGTCTTTTCGATAATGGCCATTCTAACAGGTGTGAGGTGAGTTCTCAAAGTGGTTTTAATTTCCCTCATGATTAATGATGTTGACTATATTTTCACATGCCTTCCGGGCATTTTTACATCTTTGGAGAAGTGTGTATGTTCATGTCTTTTGCTTATTTTTTAATTGGGTCATTTATTTTTCTGCTATTGAGTTTTAAGTGTTCTTTATAAATTTTGAATTTTAACCCTTTACTAGATATGTGTTTTGCAAATATTTTTCATTTTGCTGATTGTTTCCCTTGTGCACAGGTTTTTGGTTTGATGCAGTCCCCTGTATTTATTCTTGCTTTTGTAACCTGAACTTTTGATGTGATATCCAAAAAGATCATTGCCAAAGTCAATTTCAAGGAGCTTGTCCCTTCTGTTCTCTTGTAGGATTTTTATAGCTTTGGGCCTTACATTTAGGTCTTTCATCCATTTTGAGTTGATTTGGGGTATAGCATAAGAAAGGGCTTCCATCTAATTCTTTTGCATGTAGGATCCAGTTTCCCCAGAACTATTTATTAAAGTGACTGTTTCTCATTGTGTGCTTTTGGTGTCTTTGTTGATAATTAGTTGACCATTTAAAAAAATTTACTTCCAGGCTTTGATTTTTGTTGCATTGGTCTGTGCTTCTGTTTTTATGCAAGTATCATACTATAAAACAGAATTTAAAATGTAGTTATTTTGTATTCTTTAAAATCAGTCCAGTAACAGATATGTATTAAGTGCCTGCCATTGACCAGGCACTGTCCTTGGTCCTTAGAAAATCAAACTTCCTGCCCTGGAAGAGCTTGTAAGTTTAGAAGAAAGACAGAGATGAAAACAACTCATTAGGTTAGAATGTAAAAAAAAAAAAATAGTTATCCTGGAAGTGTGGACAGAATGCAATGGGAAATAAGGGAAGGAACAGGAGCACTTAGTCCTGCCACATCAGATAGCCATTATTTACTGTGGTTATGTCAGCCAGGCTGTCATACTTACTAATAGAGAGTCACTAAGTTACTGCCTTGAGTACTTGAAGCAAAACTGTGACCCAACTTAGAAGGTTCATAGCTGCCACTTCACAATTTTGTTTTCAAATCATTCCTTTAATTTGTCAATGACTTGCTTATTCCCACACTATTAATCTGAATTAGCATTTTCAGAGAACAGTGACTCCTACTGAGGAACTCACTGCTTTCAAAACATGCAGAACTAGGATCTAGTTATATAATTGCTTAGTGATGTCAGAGTGCTTTCAAATTTATACTTTAAGAAATAGGACGGTTACAGAAGGACCTAAAGGCTGGTGACCCTATGTCCTTCTCTAATATTCCTTTGTTCTATTTAGGAACATGGTGTATCTTTACTCATTTTAATTACTATTTATTTGTGAAATCCAGATCACAGTTAAGGGTATGTGTAATTTTACCTAATTAGAATTCTAATTTTCCAATGTGAGAACTCCTAATATTATTAAATCTATGACAATTAGACCAGGATTTCAGACTTGCTTCTCTCTCTCTCTCTCTCTCTCTCTTAAACTTCCACTGGAGAATTGAGATTATAATAAAACTTTCTGCTGCTTTATTCAGATCTGATCTTACTTTGGTCACTTTAGAAAGTTCAAGTTAAAAAGAACAGTGTTCATGAACTGGGAATATTTTCTCCCATTCATGTCCCTCGTCATAGTCTCCATCCTCTCCTTCAGAAAGTTATTTTAATGAATAAGATCATCTCGGCGATTAAATAGTGTCTGTATTCAAGAAGGAAGATGCTTGCAGTTAAAATGACTGTCATTCAAAGGGGCAAAAATCGCTGGCTGTACTGGCAGTCACTGCAGAGCTCACCTGACGCCTAGCTGCTGGCAGCCGATTTGGCCTGGGCTGGAGCGCATTGCACATTTTGCTCCCGCTGGGGTGCGGCAGGCAGAGAGCCCGCAGCTCCAGCCTGGGCACTCAGCAGCCAGGAGGGGTGCGCTGCAAGCGCACGGAGCCAAGCACTCTGCTCCAAGGTTGCTGGTAAGGCACAAACGCTCCAAGAACAACCTTTAACCATCCCAGCACCAGCGCCTTTATTTGGCGCCTCTGCAGAAAGTCTCTTCTATTTTTGGCTTCTAGGATCCTTTCAGAGACGGAGGAGAGCTGGGTGGGTACATAGGTAGGTACCTTTGGAGCACAGGTCCTGGAGGGAGGCAAAGACTCAAATGGTAACCTCACCCTGATGACCTCAAGGGAATCTTTCCCAGAGTTTTCACCACTTCGGCCTCAGACTCAGGACTAAAGGGCGGGGCCTCACGCACCTGGAGCCCAGTCTCAGCCTTGACCCCTTTCGCTGGCTGGGCGTGCTCCCCCCCCCCCCGCCCCCGGCGCTTCTGGCAGAGAGACTCCCTCAGGTTCACACTGGGAGGAAGGCCAGCCGCGTTGCTTTCTTTGCAGCAACTTGTCAGTAGTCAGAGGTAAGAGGAATTCCTGACTCCTCAAAGCCGGCTCCTTCCTCCTGGGAATTTGCAAGCACGAATGGAGGCCCAGAGGACCCTGAGAACATCCCAACTCCAACCCGACCCCCTGCTACAGGAGCGTGAATATCAACTCTCCCGTAAGGTCTACTCCCTCTTTCTCCTAAACCTCTAGCGCAGCTTTTTAAAAGGCGTCCTGTGCATCCTCCCCAACTTTGGGAAAGAGTGCCCAACTCCCGCACTTCCAACGCCCTGGCTTCCTTAATCCATTTCCTCACCCAAACTCCACGTCCCTAGTATCCCCGCCCCAACCTGAAAGCGAGCGCCCCCGGCTGTTCACGGCAACCCCTCGGCGACTGTAGAGAGCTGTTTCAGGCTTCTCTCAGGATCCAGCGGCCGTTCCCATCCGTCCCCGGCCCTGCGGGGACACACACGCGCGTGCACGCACACACACACTCACTCCCGCTTACACTCACACGTCTTCGGCCTCTGCACCCCACCCTCCGCGCCGCTCTTCCGCGGGCGGGCGGGGGGTGTAGGTGACGTCAGGACTGCAGTCCCGAGGAGAGCGGCTGGAGAGGGCTGCGCGCTCTTAGCCGAGGAAGCTGGAGGCGCACTCGGGCAGCCGCTGCTCCCGCGCTCCTCCCTCTCCTCTGCACCCGCTGTCACGCTGCCCGTCCTCCCGAGAGCCTCGCCAGCTACCAGGTGAATTGAAAGTCGTTTCCGGGGGAGGACGGAGAGGGTGCTGCAGTCCTGGCATGCACTAAAACTGCAAGTCGGACAGAAACAACCCAGCAGAGGAGCAGAGCGCGCGGCGCTGAGCGCAGCATCCCGGAGCTGCTGAAGGCGGCCACTCTGCTCAGCTAGCAGCCAAGCACGGCGGCCGGACCTCCGCCCCGCACTCCGGCCCTGGGCACGCTCGCCAGAGAGACACTCCTTTCCCTTCTTGCGCATTTCGCAGCTGCGCTGGTGTGGGGAATGAGAGCGTGGTGGCTCCATGTCGCCGCGGAGCAGCTGCTGGTGCTAGAGCGAGCAGAGGCGAGGGGGCGGCAGCCTCGGCCCGAAGTAAGTGCAGCAGAAGTTTGCGTCGGTTCCCCTGCTGCTCCCCCTGCGCGGGGGAGGCACATCTCCTCCCTTCATTCTCTAAGGAAACTGAGGGGAGACTTACAAGGGAGCCTTATGCAGGAGAAAAAGTGCGCGTTTCCAGAAGGGGTTAGCACCAGGAGAGGGAAGGAGGGAGGGGTACTGGTGGGATGCTGGGGTATCAAAGGAGGAGACCCTCGATTGGGTTGAGGGACCGGAGAAGAACTCGACTCTGGGAATCTCAGTTGTTTTGGGAGAGTGACGGTAGAGACTGTCACGCCTATTCTGGTGACCTTGGCATGCCCCCCCTAGAGTGGAGAGCCAGGGGTTTAGTGGAGGCTGGATTAGGCTATTGCGATTAGGTTTTTGCCTTGCTTCTTGGGCTGCGCTGAAGGCATCGAGCTTCGTGACAGCTGGAAGACGGGACAGGAGGAGAAACTGGCTTGGAGGCAGCCCTGCTGTAGGTTGGGGATGCCCGGGAGTCTGGACCTAGGGTCTCAGAGTGGAATGGGTGGTTGGGGTCCTCTGCGACGCTCCAGTCTCGACCGGGGCGACAAAGGTCTAGGGAGAAGGCAAGCGTGATGCTTTGGGTTCCTGCAGTCGATGTCCGGCGCTGATTCTTGTAATTGGGCGGCTTCTCTGAGGACCACAGACCTCCGGGGAGCTGAGTGACCGGCAGGGGCCGCGAGTCTTCAGGCTGCCCTTCCTGCCCGCTGCTCTTCCCGCGTTGCCACCGGTCCCTTGGAGATCTCACACTGCAAGAGTAGGGGGAGACCCGATCTGCTCAAGAACCCTGGGTATTCTGCCTCACTTGTCCTCAGTGCAGGATGAGCTCTTTTTGGCTGCTTCTGTAACAAAATTTCCTCAAGGAGGTTTCATTCCTTAACTGACAAACTTCTAAATGGTTTAAAAAGAAAAAAAAAAAAGTTCATGGAAGCTGTGCTTCTCCTACGGTCAGAGTCTTACAGGGGGCAGGGAAGTTAGGAAACGTAGGGTAGCCCACCCTGGTCTCACCTGGGGAGGGGTCTCAGGGAAATTTATATTAAATGCCATGAAATGATTCCAGGAAGGCAGAGAAGGCATCTTCTCTGGGAAGACTGTCTGTGCCTATGAAATGGGAATCCCACTTAGCTTTTGATACTAAGGATGCCAGTTTGGGAAAAAAAGGGAGATAGTCAAAAACTGATTCCATTGAGTTTAGAAGTCATTTATAACAGGTACTGGTCACTCAATTCCTTTCATCCACCCATCCATCCATCCATCCATCCATCCATCCATCCATCCATCCATCCCTCTATCCAGAACACTTTGTAGGTCCAAACTATTTGCTAAGCATTGTGTTAGATGCTGGGGTATCAGAAATGACGGGTCTGTGGTCCCAGCACTCTGAGGGCTTGCAGTCCATGAAAGAAGTGGTCTGGAAAGAAAGTGGGAAAAAATACATGTGCCACAGTAAGGAACAGGTGTTAACTGGGTTGAACCACAAGGACTCACTCCAGCTCATAATTGTGTGGCCCAATGTCTACTAGATTGCACCCTCCTTGAAGCAGAGAAACTATCATTCATTTCTGAAGCCCGAAAGACAACACTGTGCTAGGCACACAGTGGTACTGAATGAATGGATGGATGTACTTAAAGGAATGAACGAATGGATGAATAAATCATTGTTAAGTGTCAAAAAAAAAAAAAAAAGATGTCCTGCTAGACAGACAGGAAAAGAAGGAAGAGAATGAGCTGAAAGAGAAGAAGTAAAGACAACTGGAGAGGGCAGGAGGAGAAAGAAGGTGGGGTTCTTAAATACTTGAAAGTATACATTCTTCAACAAACAAGCTTTGTTTTCCATTTTCACACAATGGAAATTATCAGCACCCAACTCAGTTCCCTATCTATGAAATGCCTACATCTCTGCGGATATTTAGATTATAGATAACATTTATTAGAGCAGGGTATCTGTTAACTTGCCACGTGGAAGTCATAAAACAATGCTTATATGGATGTGTTGATAATATGAGTTGGATGTGTCTAGCATAATGGGACAGATTGAAAAAATATTTTAGAATCACCAAAAATAGCTCCTTCACATGTCTAGTAATATATTTAATGTGTACATTTCCACCCTCTGTAGTTTAAACTGGATTAAAAGATTTATATCCAGATTTTACCTATAAAAATTAAACACATGTATGCAAGACTTTGCTTGGTTTAATGAACTGAGCCCAAGTTAGGGTTGTCACGTAGAAGGTGACAAATTCCTAGGTGAATAATGAGGGGTTTCTCCCTCCTTAATCTTATTTATTTATTTAATTATTTTATGTGTTTACCAAAAAACTAAAGTTTATGTGAACCGAATTATTTACTTTTCACTGATTTTTTTTATATTTATCAATGGTATTAACAACTCAGTAATTTGGATCAAGAATTTATAGGCAGTAATGATGGTTTTAGTTATTGGAAACTTCTCAGTGCTATATGATTTATGTGATTTGGATATTTGTACACTTTTTGTAAACTTTATTTTCTCTACTTACAAAATTAGATGATTTTACTTATGTGATTTCACTAGATATTGAAAATCAAATATATCAATGTAAAGTACTACTTATTTTGGAATTTTATATTCCGTAATATTAATTTAGTATACAACATTAGCAAGAAAAAATCCTGTATGTTCCACTGTTAAGGGTTTTGCTGGTATTTTAAGACATTCTCAGAGTTCTAGGAAAAGTATTGTAATTATGGATGATTTATGATGGCTTAAAATTACATTTTATGTAAAGTATTTTAGAAATACTAATAATTGGTAGCTAAACCTTGAATTTATTTAACCAAACTCTGTTTCTTCAGTTGTAGATATTTGATTTGGACTATTTCCAGAACTGCACTGTTAGATCAAATGACCATTTGAATGAGTCTTGCAGATTTGGTAACAAGTACGTTCTGGGGAAAATAAGTGTATTTTGGAAATATAGTTAGGGTACAGAAATGCTGAGGTTTTCAGGAGTATGCTGTCATGAATTGCCACGATTAGAAATTATTTAGCTGTTTTTGCAGATGAGAAAACTGGGGTCTAGAATAGTGAGGGGGTCTACATTTTTCAGGATCATATTAAAATGTGTAAGAGCCCTCTGTTTTGCAAATTGTAGGCTTGGGAGGAAGTCAGGTCCTTAGGATGTCTAAAACCAGGAGCAATTTAATGGATTTGCTATCCTTGGACTTCGACTTCCTTCCTCCCTCCCTCCCTCCCTCCCTTTCTTCCTTCCTTTCTTTTTTGGTAGTAGGGGTAGAATCCAGTTGCCTTACACGTGCTAGGTATCTTTTCTGTCATTTTTTTTTTCCAATTCATGCCTTTTCCCTGTCTTTATGTCTGAAAGGACCATCTGCCCATCTGCAAGCCCTCACTCTTACAGTCCCTACCGCTTTCTCAGGTCCTCAGAAGATAGAGAATAAAAGGACTTGCTAAGGGTTCTATGGCTCCTAGCCTCACTCATAGGCCTGGTCCTACACCTGTGGAGTAAATGAAGCTTGAGATGGGTGCTCCCCACATTTTCCTTACATTTGGACACTAACAGACACCAAAGAATCACAGTTTCAGACATGGAAGGTGCTTTTGAGATCATCTTAGTCCAAATCCATCATCTTACAGATGAGGAAACTCAGTCCAGGAAATGTTGCGAGCGTCACAGCCATTGTGGGGAATTCCACGGATTGCATTCTTATTCCCATTGGTTGTTTGTGTTTTCTGTCTCCACTGAATGGTGAGTGAGTGGCACTAACATTCAATCACTCCGTAACATAGGCCTGTGGGCTCTGAAGGAGGCAACCTGTGTTTATGTTCCAACCCTCTCCCCAACTGTGCAATCATGAGCAAGTTACTTAGGTTGTCCAACACCTTTGCTTGTTTAGTAATATTTTTTTGTTTTATAGGTTATTACCTATACATAGGAATAGATACATTTGCTTAAGCATTTACTTATGGCTTTACCTCTGTAAGGGAAGGAAATAGTATATGATTTGGCACACAAACGACACTAAATATTCAACAAACATTTATATTTGTTGAATAAAGGAATGAATGAACAAGTGAGTGAATGAGTAAAAGAATTATTGAGTGAAGGAAACATCACCTAGGAAAAATAGAATCTTAATTATCTGAGCCACACTCTTTTGCAGATTTTTTTGCTGACATACAGTTGTTCCCTTTGTCAACCTTGCTTTCGGGATAGATGAGACCCTGATGTATCTGTACCCCAAGCTTGCTACTTCTATGTCCTCCTCAGTAAGTGGCAGATACTTTTATTTGGGCCCAAACCCCTGGAATAATCTTTGATTTATCTTTTTTCTCTCAGCTAGCATTCGATCTATTCACAAACCCTGCAAAGGAGCATTTATGCTATATTGCAAATCTGACCAGTTCTCACTATTTCTCTTGCCACCGGGTCTTTTCCATGCTTCCATGATTTCTCTGGATTATTGCAGTGGCTTCCTGACTTCTCTCTGTCTCATTCTTGTACCACCCCACAGTCTCAATTCCACAGACACCAGAGCAATACTACCAAGACACAAGCCAGACCAGGTGACTCCTCTTCTTACGTGTTACCGTCTTTCCATCCCTCTCACAGTAAAAGAAATCAACCTTACACCTAGCTGTAAGGTTCTACACTACCTGACCACTTCCAGTTCTTCAGACCTCTATGTCCTCCTTAATCAGGAGTCCACCACACTGACCTCCTTTCTGTTCCTGTAACATACCACACTTGCTCCCATCTAAGCAACTTTGAACGCTCGGTACCCTCTATCTGGAATATTCTTCCCCCGATACCTGCTTGACCTTATTCCTTCACTTTCTTCCAATCTTTTCTCCAATGTATCTTCTCAATGAGGTCTTTCTTGGCTAATGTATTTTAAACTATATCTTCTAACTCTTTATTCCACTTTCATGCATAAATGTCCTGTTTAGACATTGAAATTATGAACATATATTTTACTCAACTTTTTTGTTTCCTCCACTAAGGCCATGAAGAAGACATTTTATCTGTTTTATTTATTCCTATATCCCTAGTGCTTAAAATAAATGTATGGCAAATAGTGGATGTTCATTACATATTTGTTGAAAAAAATAAATGGGAATAGAGCAGAAGCTGTATCCTAGGATCTTGTTAGGATCAAATAAAGCAATGCATGCTGAAGCTTAGCAGAATGCCTGGTACATGTTGAATTAGTATGGGGGTGACGATGATGATGACATCATCCATGGTCTCCTGGCCTGTTAGCCCCTCTCTTGATCAGAATTGTATTCAGAGGCAGAACTCTTCCGGGATCTTTAGATACTACTTTTGGAAATGACCTTGAAGGAGCCTTATCTGCTTCTGGAAATAATTAGGAGATAAATGAAATCATCTCTTCAAGATATACTGTAATATTTATATATTGTAATCCCCGGGGCTTTTGGAAGTTTGTAGTTGTACATTTTGTCCTCGGGTTAAAGTACCACATTTTCATTATGAGATCCATGCAAGTTCTTCTCCAGGGGAAGGATCTTCTTCCCCTAAGAGATCACATCCGTTTCTTAAATGGTAGTGGAAGTTGGGGGCTAGAATAGTGGCCTCCCAGAGACCAAAGGTGAAAATCATGGCCTAACTAAAATCACATGGGTATTTCTGGAACATCATTTTTTGGGGGGTGAGTACCAAGGAATGAACTCAGGGGCACTCTACCACTGAGCCACATCCCTAGCCCTATTTTATAGTTTATTTAGAGATGGGATCTCACTGAGTTGCTCAGTGCCTCGTTTTTGCTGCAGCTGGCTTTGAACTTGTGACCCTCCTGCCTCAGCCTTCTGAGCTGCTGGGATTACAGGTCACTGCGCCCAGGAGAGCATCACTTCTTAATGAAGTTACCTTGTTGAGTTAGGAGTAAGAACAGAAAGAGGGGAAGGAGGAGAGAGGAAGAGAGTCTTCTTGGATCAGCTAGTTGGCCACCTAAATTGGTTTGTGGCAATGTTCCTGTCCCTTGCTGTTGACTTTGCCTTTTGCTTATCTTAACACAAATGTTCTCACTGGTTATCTCCAATGAGCAACTCATTTTAGTTGAGACCTGGCAAATTTTAGCTGAGGAGGAGTTGTGAGGCTGTATCAATTAACCAATGAGGCATTACATTAAAAAATGAAAATGAAATAAAATGGCTCCTGTAAATTCATCCCTAGGGTAGGAATGGCCTATGTGCTAAATAAAAAGTTCTTAATTGCTTAATAATTTGCTATACCTGTTTAAGTGCATGGTGGAAGTGCTGATAGGACATTTTTATGTTTCTACTAGGAAACATATAAACTTATATGTTAAAGTTTGGTACCCTGTTATATTTTCATATAAATGACCATACCAGACCATATAGCTTGCAATTTCTATGAGCTCAAAGCGGTCACGTTTAAAAAATGCACTCTATAGTTAGTGCTTCCAGCCCTGTGGATTTATAATTTGGCCTTACCAGAGAAAAACAGCCTGTTGTGCCCATTTTTTACTCTAGAAATAGAAAGCCTTGGTTGTAGTACTTTCAGGTTTCCAGTTCTGTTCTTAGCATGCTCTGTAACCTTGTCCAATTTACATTAGTTTAGAGTCACTTTTCTGGAGCCAGGAAAAGTTACCATAGCAGCAAAAATGGGGCCAACAACCTTGAACTATATCCATGAGAAATCTAATTTCTTTTAACCGTAAAAGAGATGCAGCCAGAACATCTCTTTAGGGAAGACAGAGAGAGAGAGAGAGAGAGAGAGAGGGAGGGAGAGAAGCGAGTGGAGAGAGAGAGATTTGGGGATGGGATGGAATATGTACTCTAGGATAGAAACACAAAGTACCATAACAATGAAAAGAAAGAGGAGGTGAATTTTAGCTTTACAAACAACAGCTGTACACATTTTTTCCTATCTAGTTCACAAACACATTTTGTCCTCAATGTTCTTCAGAAGTAGGTTGTTTGGAATATTTTTTTTTTGTAGAAACAACATTGCATATGGAATTTAGGTTCCTGGCTGCCTTGGGATAAGCCTGTTTAATTAATTTCTGAGCATTAAAAAAATAACACTGTAGTTTGTTTTCTCATATGGAAAAAAATGAGTGTTAGTGAAATAAAATTAATAAATAATAAATTAATTAATAACATCCTAATTTCCATCATGTCATACCATGATGTAGGTGGTGTTTTTGTATACAATCTCTCTCCACTCCTTGCTGATTTGTTCAACAAAAGAATGAATATACACACACACACTACATAAAGCGTACTTAAAATGTAATATAGTTAATCTACCAAATAGGCGGTATTGGATTCCTTTTATTTGCCATCTTTTTCAAGCAAGCTTATACAATGATATTACATTAATAAAGCAAAAATAAATAAAATCAAAATTAAGTACATAGACATCGTTGAGAATTAAGACTCCTGTAAGGCAAATTTCAGCATTTATACGTCCATCAGTGTGCTCGTGGTCAAAGAGGGCATGGGATACCCTCCTCGCCTTCCACCTGTGGTTTTTGCTGGGACCCCTTCTTTTTTTTAATATATGTATAGTTTTAAATTCATTGGTTCTTTTTAGTTATACATGACAGCAGAATCCATTTTGATATAATTATATAACCATGGAATATATATTTTTCTTGTTAGAATCTCATTCTTACGGATGTACATGGTGTTATGATTCACTGTGTGGTTTTCATATATGTACATGGGAAAGTTATGTCAGATTCATTCTACTGTCTTTCCTTTGCCTATCTCCCCTCCCTTCCTCCATTCCCCATTGTGTAATCTACTGCACTTTTCACCACCCCCCTTATTGTGTGTTAGGTAACATATATTTGAGAAAACATTTGACCTTTGGTTTTTTTGGTACTGGCTTATTTCACTTAACATGATCATCTCCATATCCATCCATCTGCTGGAAAATGTCATAAAGTCATTCTTCTTTATGGCTCAGTAATACTCCATTATGTATATGTACCACACTTTCTTTATCCATTCACTTATTAAAAGGCACCTAGTTTGGTTCCATAGCTTAGCTATCATGAATTGAGCTGCTATAAACATTGATGTGGCCATGTCTCTGTATTACACTGATTTTAAACCCAGTGGGTATATACCGAGGAGTGGAATAACTGGGTCAAATGGTGTTTCCATTCCAAGTTTTCTGAGGAATCTGCATACTGCTTTCCATAATGGTTGCACCAATTTGCATTCCCACCAGCAACGTATGAATGTACCTTTTTCCCACATTCTCGCCAACATTTTATTGTTACTTGTATTCTTGATAATTGCCATTCTGACTGGAGTGAGATAAAATCTCAGTGGAGTTTTAATTTGCATTTCTCTAATTGCTCGAGATGTTGAACATTTTTTCATATATTTGTTTCTTCTTTTTTGAAGTGTCCGTTCAGTTCCTTTGCCCATTTATTGATTGAGGTTTTTTTAGTGTTAAGTTTTTTGATTTCTTTATATATCCTGGAAATTAATGCTCTATCTAGGTGCAGGTGGCAAAGATTTTTTCCCATTCTGTAGGCTCTCTCTTCATGTTCTTGATTTTTTCCTTTGCTGTGAAGACACTTTTCAGTTTGATGCCATCCCATTTATTGATTACTGATTTTGCTTCTTGCACGTTAGGGGTCTTATTAAGGATTTCAGTTTGCTGGGACCCCTTCTGAACAGAACAGAGGTGCTTAGCTTGTTGGAAACTGAAACTCTGATCCTAGTTTTCTATCTCACCTGTTGGATGCTATTAGATACAATACCCCTTTTCAGAGAGACAAATAAGTGCTTATTTTCTTTCTTCTTATTCCTTATTTCCTCTTTCCTGCTGATCTCCTTTGCTGCTTCTTCATTTTGGCCTCAGTCTCTGGTTTCCTACATTTTGACCTGTGTTTTGGTCTTTTTAATGCTGTCATGGAAAGTGCGTCTAGTGCTCCCCCTAGTGGTAATCCTGAAATCTTCCCTCCATGCCATGGTTAATGCCTGAACTAGGTTTCAGTTGCTGCAGTTCTAGCATAAGGTCTGGTTACTTCTCCTTAAAGCAGTCTCCAGAGATGGGGGCATGGAGATTCTGGTGGTCACTGATGTGCACGGAATGGGAATCCTAACAGAGAAAGCACGGGTGGGGAACTATCAGAGAGTCACTGTGAGCCTCAGGAGGGGCTCAGACATTGCCCATGTACTTCCCTATCCACCCTGTGGCTCCCATCTGCATATCCCCTCTGGATCAAAAATCTGGTTCAAAGCTTCTTCCCTGCCTTCCAATTTCTGAAAAGTACAAAGATGAGATTTTCAGGTTTTTACTTAGAGATATGCTGACTCTCTATTGGAGAAAAAAGCCCTGATTCGTAGGTTTTGCCAATTGCTGTGCTGTAAATATTTGTTACAGTAGCCAATTCCAGCACCCCATCAACTGACTTGCAAAATGCTTCAAAATCTAACAATTGGCTGTCATGAATCTGTGTAAGCTGGCTCCTGCCCTCTACTATATTTATTGTCAACAATGATGTAAAAGAAAGATGAAGGTTTCCTCCTGTCCTCTCTCTTCCACCGCCCTTTTTCAGTTGATAAATGTAGAGAACATGAAAGTTACATGGGGGGCCAGCAACCTTGTTCTATAAAGGGTCAGGTAGTAAATAAATAGTTTAGATTCTGCAGTCCACATTTGGTTTTTGTCACACATTTGAAAAAACAAGGCTTCAAAAATGTACAAGTTATTCTTAGCTAAAAGGCAATTCAAAAACAAACAAAAAACAAAACAGGTTGAGTGTTAAATTGGGTCTGTGGGTCTTAAATTACTGATCTTTGAAACAGATGATTAAAGTGGAAACCCAAATTTCAGAGGAATGGTATAATGCATGTATGTGTGTTTTTCTACATTTCAGAGAGAAAATCCAGACTGAATAAGATGATCCTGAGCATTCAATGTCGGCCCCAATCCAGGCTTGGGTCTCTGTGGGGACAAAGAGGTCTCTGGGGGTTGGGATGGGATGATGTGAAGATAACAAGGATGGTGAGCTCAGTGGAGAATAAGAAGGATATGATCACACGGTGGTATTTTTTCTTCTCATTTCTTTTTTAAAAACAGTTTTACTGAGCCAGGTGCAGCAGCTCATGCCTTGTAATCTCCATGGCATGGGAGGCTGAGGCAGGAAGATCACAAGTTCAAAGCCAGCCTCAGCAACTCAGTGAGACCCTAAGCAATTTAGCGAGACCCTGTCTCAAAATAACATAGAGGGGCTGGGCTTGTAGCTCAGTGCTACAGCGCTTGCTTAGCATGTGTGTGGCACTGGGTTCAATCCTCAGCACCACATGTAAATAAATTAAAAAAAATAAAGGTTCATCATCAACTAAAAAACTATTTAAAGAATAAATAAAATATAAAAAAGGGCTGGGAATGTGGCTCAGTGGTTAAGCGCCCCTGGGTTCAATCTCTGGTATCAAAACAAAACAACTTTATTGAGATATGATTCACAGAGTAAAAAAATATAGCCATGCAAAGAATAAAGTTCTTTAAAAATATATTCATAAAATTACGCAACCATTCCATTTCTCCCTCCACCCCCAGAAGAAACTGCCACACTCAATAGCAGTCAAACACCATTAATCTACTTTCTGTCTATGCGGACTTGCCTATCCCGGACATTTCATATCACTAGATACAATATATAGCCTTTTGTGGTGGCTTTTTTTGCTTGGCTTAATGTTTTCTGGTTTCCTTCATGTCCCAGCACACATCACTACATTTTTTTTTTTATGTAGACTACAATAGACTACAATGACAGTATTGTAGGGATATGCCAGATACTATTTATCCATTTATCAGTTGATGGACAAGTGGATTGTTTCCATATTTTGGCTATTATGAATAATGCCGTTATGAAGATGCTTGTATCGGTCTTTGTGTGGATGTATGTTTTCATTTCTCCTGGGTAGACACCTTGCAGTGGAGTGTCGGGTAATAGGGTAAGTATATTTAGTATTTTGAGGAATTGCCAAACTGGTCTTCAAAGCAGCTGTAATCATCTTACATTCCTATCAGTAAGGTATGAAGTTTCCATTTTCCCCACATTCTCCCCAATACTTGTGTCTTCTTTTTATAATAGCTGTCCTAATAACGTTGAAGCAGTATCTTGTGGTTTTGATTTGCACTTCTAGTGCTATCAAGCATCTCTTCATTGGTTTATTGGACATTTGCATATTTTCTTTGGAGAAATGTCCATTTCAATTCAATGTCCATTTAAAAATAGTTGCTTTTTTTTGTAGTTGAGTTTTAAGTGTTCTAGATACAGGTCACATGTCAGACAGGCCCTTCCTGTAGCTTGTTTTTTCACCTCTGACGGTTTACTTTGCAACTCAGAAGTTTTGATATTTTGATGAAATACAATTTATGTACTGTTTCTTTCATTGCTTGTGCAATAAATCCAATTTGATTAAGATTTATTCCTGATTTCTTCTAAGATGTGTTATAGTTTCAACTCTTGCTTAATTGAAGTCTATAATCTATTTTGAACTTGAATTTTTGTGCATAGTATGAGGAAGGCATCCAACTTTATTTTGCATGTGGGTATTCACTTGTCCCAGCACCATTTGTAGAGAAGAATAGAAATGTCTTGGCACCCTTGTGGAAATAAATTGACCACAAATATGAATGTTTATTTCTAGACTATCAATATTATTCCTTTGATCTATATTTTGATGCTAGTGCCACATTGTCTTGAATACTGCAGCTTGGTTATAAGTTTTAAAATGGGGAAGTATGAATCCTCTCACTTTGCTCTTACTTTGCAAGATTGTTTTGGCTACTTGGCTTCCTTGAATTTCCATATGCATTTTAGTATTTGCTTGTCAATTCCTGAAGAAAAGAAAAACAAAGCTGAGATTTTGGTGTGTTGAATCTGTAAACAAACTTAGAGAGTCATGTCATCTTAACAGTATCAGTATCTTTTACTATGTGAACATGAGATTGCTTTCCATTTAAGATCATCTTTAATTTTTTTCAATGTTGTTTTGCAGTTTTAAAACCATAGGTTTTGTGTTTCTTTTGTTAAACTTATTCTGAAGTTATTTTATTCTTTTTAATGCTATAGTAAACAAAATTTTTCTCAATTTTATTTTTGAATTATTTATTGCTAGTATGTAGAAATACAATGACTTTTTGTATATTTATCTTATACCCTCACTGAAGTTTTATTAGTTTTCATATCTTTTTGATAGATTTCAAAGAATTTTCTCTATACAAGATCTTGTCATCTGCAAATAGAGATAGTTTTTTACCCTTTCTTTTAAATCTAGACTGTTCTTTCCTCCCTCCCTCCTTTTTTCCTCCCTTCCTTTCTCCTTTCTCTTTCTTTTTAAGCTTGATTTCCCTGGCAAGAACTGTAGTATAATGTTAAATAGAAGATGCCAGAAGGAACATCCTTGTCTTTTTCTTGATTCTAGGGAGAAGCCATCTGTCCTCACCATTTAGCACAATATTAGCTGTGGGTCTTTCATGGATACCCTTTGTCAGATGGAGGATGTTCCTTTTCTCTTCCTACTTTGTTGAGTGTTTTAAATGTGAAATGGTATCGGATTTTTGTTAAATGCTTCTTCTGTGTCTATTGAGATGACCATATGGATTTGTTTTTTATTCTATTAATATGGTTATACTACATTAATTAATTGATTTTTAGATGTTAAACCAACCTTGCATTGCTGGGATAAATCCCACTTGGTTGTGTTGTATAAGTCTTTATATATATTTCTGGATTTGGTTTGTTAGTATTTGTTGAGGATTTTTATGTCTATTCATATGGGGTTTTGGTCTGTAATTTCATCTTTGTCTGGTTTGAGTATCAAGGTATTAGTGACCTCTCCCCTCTATACTTTTATATACTTTTGTCCTAGCCATTTTAGGGACTTAGCATGAGGATAGGAGAAGGGGGAGGAAAGGACTCATAAGGGGTTCCAGGCAGCAGCATGAATAGGGGAGGAAGATCCCAAGTAGATTCTTCAGAAGACACAGGATTCTTGATTGCTCCATAGACAGTAGGTGATGGACCTGTTATTGGGGTATCCTATGGATCACCTATTATGTAGTAAGAAGTAAATTTATTGCTAATAAGTTTAAATGAATATCATTCATGTCCTGTTGGAAAATGAGTTAAGCACTAATTACAAATTACTTAGAAAATTACAGTTGTGATGTTTGATTGAGGGGAGCTTCCTGGTGGTGTGAGTGTCTGTCTTCAGGGGATGTGGTCTGGCATTCTGGTGGGAGACAATATACACAAAGGTTATGCTTTGGGAAGAAGTGATAGGAGGCCAGTGCAGGTGGCATGTGGAGAGCAAAAGGAAGGGGAATGACAGAAAGGAGCCAGGAGGGAGGAGCCAGACTACCCTGGAGGGAGGAGCCAGGACCTCCTCCCCTCCCACCTGCATCAATGTCTGGTGAAAGTCCTTCATCACTATCTGCAGATCTCTATGTTTTCACTTTTAAAGATTTTTGGTCTGGATTCACCAGTCTTATTTTTGTTTCAAGTTTTACTTAAAGAAGGAAATATTCACTATTTATTCTTTATCCATTTTTTTAGAAAATGTTTTTAGTTATAGATGGACACAATACCTTTATTTTGTTTATTTTTTTCTGTGGTACTGGGAATCGAATCCAGTGCCTCGCATGTGCTAGGCAAGCGCTCTACCACTGTGCCACCACCCCAGCCCCTCCATTTCTTTTTCTGTTCACTTTTATGAAACTCAAAAGGGAGGCAAGAGGGAAACAGAATAGAATGGGGAATTAAAAAGTGGTTCTTTGGCTGGTCATAGAGAGAATCCAGGAAGAAAAGCAAGGAACTGGGGTTATATTTATTTAACAGTAGGAAAGGACCAATGGGAGCTAGAAGGAAACTGAATGCACATGTGGTCCAATCCCCTAATTTTATAAGTGACACATCAAGGTTCAGAAGCTATGGGTGATGTCCCAGTCACATAGCCAGGACTGCAGAACCAGAACATGAGCCCCATCTTCCTACTTCCCTCTTGAGCACTCTTTCCACTGGCCTGACTCTTACTCAACCTGATCTCTAAAGGGTAAGAAGAGTGAAGTGAAGGTTTCAGGTGGAGGCGGCCAGATATGCAAAAGGCCTGTTGTCAGGAAAAAGCTTGTAGCAGCCATGGCAGATGCCACTCTCATTGGAGCGCAGTGCGGTGCCCAGAGACAGTGGGAATGAGGTGGAAGAGTGAGGGAGGGGCCTAGTCGCAGTCTCGTAGTTGGTAAGGAGAGCAGGTTTATTCTAAGTACAGTATGAAGAGTTTTAAGAAGGAGAGCATTGCAGAAAGATTTATGTATTCAGAAGATGACTCTTGCTACTTTGTTGAAAGTAAATTAAATATGGCCAGAACATAGGTGGAGAGTCTGGTATAAGCCTCTAGAAGGTGACTTGGGTTAGGAGAATGGAATAGCTTAGAGGTTTGTCCTCGAGTTAGAATCGACAGGACTTGGAGATGTTACCTTTAAGACTTTGGTGAGCATTCCATGAGGAGGTGGCTCATGCCTGTAATCCCAGCACTTAGGGAGGCTGAGACAGGAGAATCAAGAGTTTAAAGCCAGCCTCAGCAACGGCGAGGCACTAAGCAACTCAGTGAGACCCTGTCTCTACATAAAACACAAAATAGGGCTGGGGATGTGGCTCAGTGGTCGAGTACCCCTGAGTTCAATCCCCAGTACCAAAAAAAAAAAAAAAAAGGAAGTGCCATATGACTAAAACTAGAGGGAAAGGGCAGTGTGAATCCTCCTCTAGGCAGGTGGGTTATTCTGGATGCAGATATATTGACTCTTTTGTAAACTTCTGAGATGAACTACATTTCACTTAAGGTATCCATGGTGTAACCTGCAGATGTTTCAACCAGATGTTGCTGTACCAGCCTATGTCCATGTGACATTTTGTATATTTCCTCTCAGGTATCTGACTGTAGGAATAGTGGGAGAAAATTCTAAAAGAATAAGAAAATTCCTGTGGAGGTATAGCTCATTGATAGAATATGTTCTTAGCATGTGTGAGGCCCTGGATTTAATCCCCAGCAATTCCCTTGCACCTGCCTGTCCCCAGCCTTGCCCTGCCACAAAAGAAAAAAAAAAAAAACTTCCACCTAGAATGCCTTTCTGTTTTTACTAATGGACAGATGTTTACCTATTTTTCAAAGCCTGGCTCAAATATTACCTTTTCTATGAAACCATCAAGCTATTTACAGAATTATATGGCATTTATTATACCCACCTAGCACTTTTTACTGTGCTATATTGTCCTTATTATACCCAACATGTTATGGTTATCTCTGTTAGATATACAGAGAGCCAGATGTGGTGGCACATACCATGATCCCTGCAGTTTGAGAGGCTGAAACAGGAAGATCACAAGTTCAAGGTCAAACTCAACAATTTAGCGAGACTGTGTCTCAAAACAAAAAAATAAAAAGGACTGGGGATGTAGCTCAGTGCAAAAGCATCCCTGGCTTCAATCCTGAGCACCAAAAAGAAAAAAAAAAACAAAAACCACAGAGATATGAAGCCTAGAGAGGTTAAGCAGTTTCCCCAAGGTCACAAAGAGGCCATCTGGTGCACAGTCCAAATACTTGGCCACTACTTGTGTTTTTTTGTTTGTTTTGTTTTTTTAGCTGGGAGTTCTCTGGGCAGAACTGCTGATTTTCTTTTGCTTCTAGTCTATGCACACATTGAAGGAAGGAACTGTGTTGCTTACTTTCAAATCCCCAGTGTTTGATATAAAATAGATGTGAAATGAGCGAGTGGATGAATGAGTACATGAACGTGGATGGATGGATAGATGGATGAACAGACGGATGAGGGATGAAGGACGTCAAGTGGCAGGAGTGGGGTGGGGCCTTCTGTTACCATATGGAGGCTGCACATTTTCTAGGCCACAGAGTCCCTGAGCTGCATCCTAATTCAGGCCAGTGCAATATCTGGCTTCGCCATCATATTCTTTAAAAATTTCCATTAATCTTTTGGTGTGTTCTCATCAAATAATGCCGTTCTCAAACAGATGATGAAATGTCTGCACTGGCAGGTGTTATGCTCTTTAACACAGTAACTTTGTTGTCACCAAGGACATTTCTGCATCTGATATTGATTTACATATTCAATTATGAATGTCATGGAGACAACTATCTGTAGCTAATGAGGGTTATATTTGCTCAAGAAATTGTGGCAATCTGAACAAGACAGTACAGACTTGTTAATCCAACGTGAATTAAAAAGAGTAGCCTCATGGATCATCATTTATAAGGCTTTTTGTTCTGTGCTGATATGAAGTTAAGAAATATTGGATGCTGTGATTTTACTGTATTTAGTGTCAAGTGGTGAAAGTATTTTTGGAAAATTCATTATATCTTGCAGACAGTTCAAGTTGTGTTGAACTTTTGCTCAGTATAGATTTATGTAGGTGTGCCCTGATTTTGAAAAATTTGTCTTACCAAAATCTGAATTACAGAATAGATACATAAGAAACAAACTCCATCACAAAAGAATCTCCAGGTAATTCATCATATATCTATGGAGTGGGAACAATGAATCCAGGAGACTGGGTCGCCACCTACCCTTCTCATTCTCTGGTGTTTGATCAATAAAGCAAACCAACCAAGCAGGAGGGCTGCCTTGATGGGAAATATAAATAGTGGGCTTGCTTGTCTATATAATCCTCAATGCAGAGCTTTGTTAAATCTACATTAGAATATAAGCTTTAGGTTTCCTCCAAAGTCAGAGGTTTTACTCCTACTCTTTATCTAGATTTGGGTCCCCACAGCCCAGGTGTGTTCATGGAGAGGGAGAGGAAAATGGGACCATATCTTCAGTGCTGACCCACTACCACCTGCTTAAATATGGATGAGTCTAGAAGACTGGTTCCAGAAGGAAGGTATGGTGGGCAGAGCAATGCCTACCACAGGCAGATGTCCATGTCCTACCTTATGGGGATAAAAGGACTTAGCACATGTTAAGGATCTTGAGATGGGGAGATGAGTCTTGACTGTCTATGTGGGCCCAATGTAATCCCAAGAGTTCTTGTAAGAAGGAGGCAAGAGGGTCACAGCAAGAGGTGGAGGTGGATTGAAGGAAGCAAAAGTCAAGCTGATTCAAGCCATGAGCCACGGAATGTGAGCAGCCTCCAAAAGATGGAGAAAGAAAAGAAAGAAACTCGCCCCTGGAGTCTCCAGAAGGAGAACAGCTCTGCTGACACCTTGATTTTAGCCCAACGAGACTTCTGACCTACAGAACCCTAGCAATACTTTTGTTTTGGGACACCTAGTTCATGGGAATTTGTTACAGCAGCAATAAGAAACTAATACAGAAGGTTTGAGGACCTGCCCAGATGTGCCTACTATAGGCAACAAGACACAGAGGAGCCTTCTCTAGGTCTGAGTCCAGAAAGGGAAAGGAGAGCAACCCTGCCTACTAAGAAATGTGGTCCAGTTCATGTCAAACTTCAACAAATCAAATCAACCACTTTCCTCTCCTGGGATGCAGTGAGTGAGGGAAACGAAGCTCATTAAGGTTTCTTGGTGGGAATAAATTTAACCCTAGCAACTGGAGGATTCCACAACCATAGGAGGACAGGGGAACGAAGCCCAGGATGACCGCTTTCAGGAAATATGAAGTGTGAAAATTGCAGGGAAAGCTGCTTACTGGGTGAGTCTCAGGAGGAGACCAAAATCTAGACTTGAAACCTCCCTTCTGTTGTCTGCTGACACCCATGAGCCTGCAGCCACCATAGGAAAATAAGGACTTTCACCCCTCACGTCTCACCTGAGGACCTCTCAGTGGTGGACTCCTGGGGACCCCAGACGAGAGAGAAATGTAGTTTCTAGGCTTTCTCTCCTGAAGGTCAAGGGGCAAACTGTATAAAGTATTGACAAAATCTGACATAGAGGTGAAGACATGGTAGAAGTTTGCTTCTTTATAATTTGAGGGAGGAAGGTAGAAAAAGGAACAAAATCATCCCTCCCTGCAATCCCCAGTCCTGCGTTATCTCTGACCTACTGGTGCTCCATAATGGCTCAGTCACCATAAGCCCAGGCCATAAAACATCTTGGCAAACCCTTTAAGATCTTATAGAGCTGAATGGGCAACTCTGTCCAGAAGAGATTGGAGATAAATGTGAAATTGAATCTTAGTGGGTAAATTTAAAATGATTGTGGTATGATTAACTTGTAACTTACCAGGTATCTATTTTGAACCTACTTTATTTCAAGGGCATTTTTCTTTGAAGCTTTTAACAAATAATTAAAGCCCAATTAATATTCATTGCAAATGTCAGGAACAGTTGAATTTTATTTTCAGAGGGACTTGAAACTTCTGTGTTTACTGTGAAAAATCATGTTATGGTGCCATTATTTCTGCTTTTTTATGATGAAGATACACATGTCACTGTTATCTAATTATTAATAAGTATTAATACCATTTAATTAAACAATACAAGAATAAACTCAGTATGCCATCTTCCTTATCTTGCTCTCAATGAAGTAATTTCAGAAGATTTGCATATTATCTATTAGTCTAAATTTTAATGGCCTCTTAAGAATATGTAGAATTGCTTCTGGTCCACTCAAAACAGACAAGAGGGTGATATGCTTGGGGTGGAATGCAGCTTGCTGGTATTTTCTGCAGTTTGTGTCTCAGAGGATTGGCGGGGAACAGCAGCAGTTAACACCAGGTGGTCCCTAGGTATCTCTAAAAACTGAGAATAGGAGACAAGTTGACCCAAGTTTTCAGGTCGTGAACAAAGGGTTTATTAAAGAGTAGTGAGGGATGTGTTATTATAGATTAATTTAAGAATCAGAAGCTAGAAATTCAGGGAGCAAATTGCTAGAAAATCACTGAAGAGAAACCGTTTGAGGGACTGGGGCTGGGGCTTAGTGGTAGAGCGCTTGCCTTGCATGTGTGAGGCACTGGGTTCGATTCTCAGCACCACACATAAATAAATAAATACAATAAAGGTCCATTGACAACTTAAAAAATATTATAAATAAAAAAGAAACTGTTTGAGGCTATCGTATTTTGGACTGAACTTATCTTCTTTGGCCTTTGAGTATCTCTTTCAGGCCCATTCAGCATAGGTTCTGGTCTGATAAACTCTTTGCACTTGGTTCTTTGCACCCCACTCACTATTATCACTGAGTTATTTCTCCATTTCTAAGACAATAAGGCCCAAATCAAGAGTTAATGGGGTCAGTTCCCAGGTGTCAATCACTTCAGTTGTATTTTAACAGAGATCTTGTTTTAATCCTTCCAATGAATCAGTCTAGTCCCTAGCCAGACGAACTATCATGAACCAGATGGCAGGTTCAAATACTGTTCTTTGTAAAAATGCGTGTCCACAAACATTTCCCTGGCCCTGTGCATGTTTACCAGCATCATGGAATGACAATTTCAATAATGAGAACCATTCTACACATTACGTGTTCAGTTAACAGGAAAGTTCTGCTCTCGTGTAGTCTGATTTTGAAGGTTCCGTCTAATTTCTCTTTGTCTAGGAGCCTGTGTTAATTTGCATGGAGATATTATTATCATTATTAGCTATTCTTAAATGAGACAATCCATTAAAACCCTTCAGTATCTCTAATACAGGTTGTCTTTAATTTCTACTAGAATTTGTGATATAATTCTGGAGGTGAAGGCATTCTAAAACAGTCAACTTAGATGAGTCTGTTGCCCAGAAAAATTAATATTTCATGATTGCCTATTTCTGGCACACTGGGAAATTTAACTTATAGCCCTGATTCAAACTCACTCTCAAATCTGTTCAGCTCAGAATATATATACATCTGTATATACACACACACACACACACACACACACACTGATTACTAGGTAGCCCACTCAGCTATTCCATAGATACCTCATACTTAATATGTGCAAGTCTGAAATCATGCCCGCTTCTTCCACTCTTCCAGACCTTCTCTTCCTTCCATATTTCCTGGCTCAGAGGTTGATGGCAGCTGGTTGTCCAAGTCTGATAACTGAACTTATCCTAGATTTTTTCCTTCTACCTTTCTTCCATGTTCAATCAGTTGCTTCTAAATATCTCTTTCTCTTTCCTTTCTTCTCCGGACTTTCTATCATTACATTGCTGACGTGTTCATGATGTTTCATCTAGAACTATTGCAGAAGATGTTCTCACTAACCACTATCTTGGAGAAGATTCTCCAGAAAGCAGATCTTAATGGGAAGATTTGTGCACAGCAATTTATTAAGGAATTGCTCTTAAGGGAGACTCATGAGGAGTGGATCAAAGAAGGACTAGGGAAGAGAAGATAAGCAAGGTTGAGAACCCAGGCAAAGTTCTGCAGAGGGTAACTTCTGCCTGATCCTGTAGATAGGGTCACATTAGGACTTCAGTTGAGTCCTTCCTACATACATACATGCAAACATGACTACTTGCACTTTCTTGAATATGCTACGTCTCCTTAAGACTCCTAGCTTTTTTTTTTTTGGTACCAGGGATTGAACTCAGGGGCACTCGACCACTGAGCCACATCCCCAGCCCTATTTTGTGTTTTATGTAGAGACAGGGTCTCACTGAGTTGCTCAATGCCTTGCCATTGCTGAGGCTGGCTTTGAACTGGCGATTCTCCTTCTCAGCCTCCCTAAGTGCTGGGATTACAGGCTTGAGCCACCGTGCCCGGCTTAGACTCCTACCTATTGACTTGCTGGTCCTCTGACCTGAAATATTCTTCTTCCATTCCCTTCTCACTTGACTTCTGGACAGTAAGGGGCTACAGAGTCCTTTTCCAGCTCTCTCTTTGTGTGATACCTTTGAGACTCATTCAATAAGACATGGGTGGTAGTTTCTGCCATGCTGCTACAGCACAGTGCGCTGACTCCTATTGTAATAGTGACCCCTTTATATCGCAATGCTTGCAGGTCTGCCTTTGCTCAGGATGGTGGAGGAAAAAGACAAGTCTTTTCATTTTTATCCCTTTGGTGTTTAGTCCACTGCTTGTTGAGTCAACGAAGTGAGTGAAAAGGAAAAAAAAATTGATGAACCTACTATGACCAGAGTGTGTAGATGTTCTGTCCTAAATAATTTCATTTATTAGGAGCTTGAGAGTCCACTAGAATAGGTGATGTAAATAAAACCTGTTTTAGCCTATCCCTTCCTTTCTATTACATAACCCAATGGTAAAAGTTGTATCAGTTTTAGAGTTTCTTGATGTAGCTGTAAGATTTTACATTTATTTAAAGATTTACCAGGTGAAGTTTCAAATATATACCAGAGAGAATTAAGCAGATAATTAACATGTAAATTTCAGAATTTCAGTTTTACATATGTATATATAATATATGGCTTATATATTATATATAATGAATAATATAAACAAATACATATTTTACATATATATTCATTTACTCTCACATACAAATATTTTCTTTCTGTTCCCTACAAATATGTTTTTAATAAGTAGATAGAACTAATTTTAAAGGAAGAAATCGCATTACACAATTTAATTTTTAAAATCAAACTTGTCCATGAAACACAAGCAAAATGTACATGACACTTTAATTTTTCTACTGCATTTTATTTAAAAAATAAATGTCATTACTCCGTTCACCAAAATGACCTTTAAAAGCCACGATCTTTAAAAAGTAAATGGCTTTGTTTTAAAGGAAAATGCTTGGCTCCAATTTGCAAGTTAATGGTTGAATTTTTGCCTTACCAGTGATAAGGAATCAGAAATTGAGGCACGAATAATAAAAATGATGTGTTTCGATCTTGAAAGGTGTTATCACTCTTTTTATTCTTTAAATAAGCTTTTATGGAAGCATTCTGACTAATGCTGTATATAAGAAATTTATGCTCATATTTCCATTAGATGAGAATATGTCATTAAAATATATGAACATAATAGAGTGCACACACAATGAACCAAAACTGTGCTTAGGGCATTTAGAAAGTTTCTCTTTATGAATGAACAATGGCTTTATTTAAATCCATCTAAAACAAAGCTCTGATTTACAATATAGGCCTTCATTTTGGATCATTGAATTCCCTTTGTGTTTATTTCTTATGCATACATTTTCTAATAGTTCTAAATAGACAAACTAATCAACACAGTTCTCTTTCTCCCAAGAGAACTGTGTTGCTCTCTCATGCTAAATAAATGCAATTGGCAGCAAATTTGGACTATAAAGCTTAAATTAAGACACAAATTCAATGTACACATTCAGGTCCACCTGCATTTACAGGGTAAACCTGCTTTGTTTTTCCTGGGATAAAATTGAATTTGTTGAGCTTCTGAAGTATTATATTTATAACTAACTTCTCTATCTGGAGACTCCCTTCTCTCCCTACCTCCAGCATGGATTGAACACACAGAAGATTGAACAATTTTATGATGTAAATCAATGGGAAAGTTGGTCCAGTTTACTATGAACAGCTTTTTAGGCCTGTATCCATTGTATATATTAAAATATACTTATATGTACATAAGAACTCAGAGACATTTATGTGGCTTTATTAAAGACTTCTTTAAAGAAGAAGGATTCCAAATGATGGTTTTATAAGGCAGAACCCAAAGTACTTTCTAGTATTTTTTCTTTGCCAACATTTATTGTCCTTTTAGGTCCTAGTTTCTCATATTCCTTACATTTTAAATTCCTTATGTACAGGACTTATTGAAGCTTATTCTCACACCTTGTGCCTGTCTGTCATGGTGTATATTTATGGTTTACTCATTGTAAAAAAAAATGCACAGAAATACATTGTTAAACAAAAATAAGAGGCAAACAAAAACAACACACAAAAATTAAATTCTTTTTTAACACTAAACCTCTGTCCTAGCTTGCCCATTCTCCTTACAGCTTTTTGTTTTGTTTTGCTTTTTGAAAAGTTGCCCGAACTTTGCTGTCTTCTTTACCTTATCTTCACCTCTAGGTTTCTGTGGACTTAAAAATCCTTCTTGGTATTAAAAAACACTTGGTTGTCCTTGTGCTAGTGGATTTTTAAATGAAATAAGATGAATTTTGCTTTTAGATTTTTGTTTTGCTCTAAATGTAGCTCATAAAAAGACATGTTAAAGTGCGATAGCTAATAATATTGGAGTTAGTATTTACTGAACACTTACTATCTAGGCAGTCTGCTAAACTCATCACTTGGACTTTCTAATTTACACATTGCATTCATCCTAGGGGGCAGGAATTTTGCTCACTAGATAACTGAGGAAAATGAGGCACAGAAAATTATAGCTGTGCTCTCAAGTACAATAATATGGGCCACCCTGAGAGCACCCCAATCTTGAATATTATATGCTGCACGAAAAACATAAACCAAGGTTAGAATTCTAAAACCAGCAGTCCAGTTGGGGATGGAGTGGTTAGATTTATTTCTTTATATTCCTTCATTATTCCTAATAGGACTTAAGTTAGGGCTGAAAAGATATATACAATGAGAGCCAAAATAAAGATAAGAAAAAATGGTTGTCAAATGAAATTAGTATATAAAATGTACGCTAGAAACCCTCTCCACTTGCAATGTGGCTCTGATAGTTTTCACTCTGAGCTTAACCAGCAGCCCATGTGGAGATGAGACATTATCTTCATGATTCACTTTGTGGAACATCTAAAAACAAATAAGTTGCTCATGAAAAGTACAGCTAATCCTGATCATGAGACCTAAGACCTTATAGCAATGATCTTAGAGGATTGCATGTAAATCCTATTAAAATACATGCATCTTTCAAACAATTTTTCATTGTGTTTCCCCCTTTTTTTGTGTGGTACCAGAGATTGAACTCAGGGTACTTGACCACTGAGCCACATCCCCAGCCCTATTTTGTGTTTTACGTAGAGACAGGGTCTCACTGCGTTGCTTAGCACCTCTCCGTTGTAGAGGCTGGCTTTGAACTCGCGATTCTCCTGTCTCAGCCTCCCAAAGTGCTGGGATTACAGGTGTGTGCCACTGCGCCTGGTGATTTTCCTTTTTTGAACTATGTTTTAGCATGAAACACAGTTCACAGGCTTATGCTCAGGCTTTCCTGTTGGTTTGTTTATTTGTTTATGAATCAGCAGGTACAAAATAAATGCGAATTTTCTCTTCCTCCCCAACTTACGTCCTCAGCAGGAAGGGTGGAGTTAGAATGGGTGCCTGCTTTCGAATGATCCATCTATGTCATACATTACTACTCATAAGAGCAATTTTATTTCTCATTTTTCTTTTTGCAAATATTTAAATGTGGTTCATAGGATAGAAATATGCTGAGGAGCCATTTGTTTATAAGTAAGTTTTATGCTAAAAGGAAATATTTTATGATTCAGGATTTGTCTCAAGATTTTTTCCCACGTTTAAGTAATTCTTTTCGCTTGCTTTATTATCCACCACAGCTTAAAACAGTTTTAAAATCGCGTTCACTTTTAGTTCCTGATAAATTCTTCATCAGGGGAGAAGAGTGTGTGGGTGGAGAAACATTAAGACTGTTTGATATGGAATAAATTTACAGAGCTAGAAAGTAAGGAAAAAGTAAAAAAAGAAATTAACAGATCTGTTTAGTGAAAGAAGATACATGATAGGGTTTCTCTTTGTTCAAAAGGATTGTATTCTTTACAATGTTTTCTTATAGCAGTCTCAAGGTTTATGTAGATGAAGGAATTACTTAATAAACAGTTTTGGACCATTTTAGAATCATACTAGAGGCCATATACTTTGGAAACAGATAAAAAGAAAAGAGTAAAATATAAACTAGATTTAAGACTAGGACTTCTTTTCAAGATACCATTTAGGACATGGGAGTTCCATCTTCCAAGGTCATCTTCGATTTATTTCTTCAGTGTTCTACAGTTTTCATTGTAAGGGTCTTTCACCTCCTTGGTTAGATTTATTCATAAGTTTTGGTTTCTTTTTAGGTTATTGTTGAACATAATAGTTTTCCTGATTTCTTTCTCAGTGAATTCATTCTTAGAATATAGGGAAGCTATTGACTTTTATATGTTGATCTTGTATCCTGCTACTTTGCTAAATTTGTTAATCAGCTTTAGAAGTACTTTGGTAGAGTTCTGGGGAGGTCTTCCCATAAAGGATCCTGTCATTAACAAACTGATAATTCAACTTCTTTTTTGCCAATTTATATCCCTTTAATTTCCATTTTACCTGCTTGCTCTGGTTTGTTTCAAGAACTATATTGATCAGTAATAGTGAGAGCAAACACCCTTGTGTTGTTCCTGGTTTTAGAGGAATGCTCTGCTTTTCTCTATTCAGTATAATAGTTGACTTTTGGTTTGTTGTATATTGCCTTTACAATGTTGAGGAAAGTTTCTTCCATCCCTAGTGTCTCCAGCATTTCTAACATGAATGAATGCTGGAGTTTCAAAGGCTTTTTCTGCATCTATTGAAATATCATGTGATTCTCATCCTTAATTCTATTTATGTGGTGAATTACATTTACTGATTTGTGTTTGTTAAACCAACCTTGCATCCCTGGGATGAAATCCACTTGATCATGGTGTACAATCTCCTTTATGTGTTATTTGAATGCTATTTGCTTATGAATGCAGAACATTAGTATTTGGAAGTTCCTCAAAAAGTAAAACATAGAATTAACATATGACTCTGCTGTTCCACTTCTAGGTGTATTACCAAAGGAAGTGAAAGCAGATATTCAACTGAGCCTATGTGTATCCATGTTCATAGCAGCACTATTCACAATGGCCAAAGGGTGGAAATAGCCTGCCTGTCAATCAGTGGATGAATGGATAATCATATGCAAGTAATGGAATATTGTTCAACCATAAGGAAGAGTGATGTGCTGATTCATGCTAAAACCTCATGAGATAGTAATGGCTGAAACGTTAAAAGAAGCCAGACACAGAAGGTTACATTTACATGAAATATTCAGAATAGACAAACCCATTACAGATCAAATGCAGATTGGTGGTTGCCTAGAGCTATGGGGAAGGGTGGAATGGGAGAAACTGCTTAATGGGTGTTTTACTCAGGAGTGATGGAAATATTTTGCAACTAGATAGAGGTGGTGGTTGCACAACAGTTTTTTATTTGTTCTTTTTTAGATCTACATGACAGTAGAGTGTATTTTGACATATTATACATACCTGGAGCTTAACTTCCCATTCTTATAGTTGGTTGCACAACATTTTGAATGTACTGAGTGCCATTGGATTGTTCACCTTAAAAGGATTAATTTTATGTTATATAGACTTCACCTTAAATTATTTAAGGCATAATTACACAGATTATGTGGAAATCTGTAAATACATAAAGGTCTGATTAAATGATTGGAAGATTCAAAAGTGTTCACTGGGGCTGGAGTCATGGCTCAGTGGTAGAGCACTTGCCTAGCATGTGTGAGGCACTGGGTTCTATTCTCAGCACTACATTTGAATAAATAAAATAAAGATCCATCAACTACTAATAAAAATATTTTTTAAAAAGTGTTTGCTTCTAGGGCAAAAGAATGGGGGACTAAGGAGGAATGGGACTGTGTCATGGTATTTTTGTTTTAAATTTTGCAGTAATGCTTAACTTGTTAAATATTTGTGTTACTTGATAAGATAAAATTTAAAAAGTGTTTGGCTTGCCATGATTTTATAATTATATGTAGTAAATGATAATGAAATGTTTAAATCCTGGAGAAATGTTGAGTTAAAAACTTATGAGAGTATTGAGGGTTATTTAAAGAAATCTCTTTTTCTTTAAATAAAACTAATAAAATTAATTTTGTCAGGCTTTTGAGACTGAGCTGAGTTGGTTGATGGAACAAGTGAGGCTTGGAGGTGACAGAATGAGTAAGGACATACAGAGGTACTGGGCCAAAGGATAATGTCATAGAAAGCATTTAGCTGAAAATAAAAGCAGAGGTAACAGGAATCCAAAAATTGGTAACCTCCAATTTTTTGTTTTGCACTTACCTGCTCTAAACAATTTACTTCTTTTTTCTTGTTTTTTATTTTTTTTGTTCTGGGGATCAAACTCAGAGCCTTGGGTATACTGGCAAGTGTTCTACCACTGAACTATATTCCCAGATCCTAAACTTTATAAATGGTTAAACAAAAGGTGTATTGGCATCACTATATCATGGATCTACTGTAAGAATAGTCTTTCCTGGAATAGAAAATAAATCCTCCTAAATTTCTTTGACAAAAACTCAGTGTAAGTATATTAACTACCTTTAACCTAGAATTATTCTACTAACATTCATAGGTCACCTACATGGAAGTAGCTCACATTCCCTAAGGGATGAAAAATCTGTGAGTCTAGTTTTGCTTAGAAAATTAAAATGAAAAGGTATGCATCCCACTGACACCTAAGACCCTAAGAATATTTTTACATTCATGGCATTAATAATAGCTTCGACCCACCTGATTCTGTAGAGGTTTTGTAGTTTCTAAGTCCTATTTTTTAGGCACATTTAAAAACCATTTTTAGAATACAAAATGTGAGGACTTCATAAAACATCTGGGAAATTAGCCAGTTTTCCTCAGTGAGTGTCCTTGAAAAGTCAGATGTAACTTCCAATGTGGCTCTCAGAATTTCCAGTTGCTATCAAAACCTACTTCTGCACTTCTGCCCAAGAAGTACAACCACTGAGTAAATTGGAAAGCAGGTGATGGCTTCTGGCTCTCAGTATCATTTTAATTTAATGTCTTTGAGCTGTCAGTCTTCACCTGATTGCTCTGCTAAACGCATTGCGTTGTATAGCACGTAGGTAAAAATAATAGATAAAACATTATAATCTGTTGAAATCAAGGTTACTATTATAAATACCATTTTATTCCTTCTTTTTAAAAACATGTGATGAATTTCTAGTGCTTTTGCAGTTGGTATATGCTATTCTTTGGTACTTATAAAAGTATAAATAAGTAAATAACCTATGTTCTTGGTTACATAAACCAATCCAAACTAATAAAAGTAATTATAAATGTTCTCCAAGTATGTTTACCTTCAATATAAATAAAATGTTAAAATTTTCCAGAAAGTTTTTTTTTTCCAGGAAAATTTCCCTCATTTAGGAGTCATATTATTGCCTTCTGAGACAATGGAAGAAATTAACATAAACACACCTGTTCAGAGTTTAAATCAACCTCAGTGCCTGAAGCATATAACGTGAGTGTTTCTAATAAAATTTTTGAAGTTTTGCTTTTCCAACAAATCAGGTACACAGGATTTCCTGTATTTGATTGCTTCCATCCAGATTTCCTATTCTTTTTGCTTTCAAAAATACTTTGCTATAGCAACTCAAGTGTTCATTGACAGATAAATGGATAAACAAAATGAGGTGTATACATGCAATGGGGAATTATTCAGTCTTAAAAAAGAAGGGGATTCTAACACAGGCAATAAACATGGATGGACCTTGAAAACACTATGCTAAGTGAAATGAGCCAGTCACAAGAAGACGCGGTATAATTCCACTTATGTAAAGTAGTTACTAATCAGATTCAGAGACAGAAAGTGGAATGCGGATGCCCAAGGCTGGGGGAAGGGAGATGGAGTGTTATTGTTTAATGGGTACAGCTTAAGTTTTGCAAGATGGAAAGAGTTCTGTGGATGAATGTTGATGACCGTAACATCACAGTGTGCATGTATTAACGCTACTGAAGTGAATGTTTAAAAGTGGTTAAGATGGCAAATTTTATGTGATACATGTTTTACCAAAACATAAGAAATTAAAGCATTTAAAATATGTATTTTAAACTTTTTTAAAAGGAATGGTTTCCAGCAATTTTCCATAAAATCTATCATAAGCTCTTGGATTAGAATAAATACTTAACTGTTATGTTAAAGAACAAATTTAGTAGCTTAGACAAAGGAGAATGAAGGGAAGGAAAGGGGGGACAGGGACAGGAAAGACAGTGGAATGAATCTGTCATAACTTTCCTGTGTACATATATATGAATACATCACAGTGAATCTCCATGTCATGTACAACCATAAGACTGGGATCTTATTTAGAATGAGGTGTACTCCATGTTTGTATAAATATGTCAAAATATACTCAACTTTTATGTAGAACTAAAAAGAACAAATAAAAAATCTTGCAATTCTGTTTCATCAATTATTTTAGAATTCAAATAATTTTGGATAAAAATCTTTCCCCCCAAATACCTACCTTCTTAAATACCAGTCTATTTATATACTTGAATTTTAACATATATTATCCTTTGGAATAGCAGACCACATAATGTACTTTATCTTCATGAGCTCACAATTATCAATGAGAAAACTTTTTTCACCCTTGAGGAGACTGAGACTGAAAGAAGTCAAGTACGTTTCTCTGAGTCACCTAGTGCTAAACCCAGGATTTGAGTTTAGTCCTTTGGTTTATATGTAATAGAAATTTAAATTCAAATTGGCGTCATCGAGGAGATAATATCATCCACATATTCCATTTCCCGTGGAGTAGGCTTCATCCTTCACTCTTCTCTAGCTGTTTCCTTCTTCCTCCCTTGATTCCTCTCTATCCTGTGTCTTGATCTCATTCTCAGACTGGTGGCAAAATAGCCAGAGTAATTCTTGAGTGTCATCTGTCAGCTCTTCTGCAGATTTTGTCTGTTGCCTTGTTAGTCAAGGTTGTTTTGCACCCATTCTTAAACCAGTTTCTGGTCAGCAAGAGTGATGAACTTGAGTTTGATTTGGGGGTCAAATGGATATTGTGGAGTCCACATCCCCTGATATGTTTCTCCTGCAGTATGCCACTTCCTTAGGGCTATTGATGTTTTTTTGTTTGTTTGTTTTTTATTTTTTAAAAAAAAATTTTTTTAGTTGTTGATGAATCTTTTTTTTATTCATTTATTATTTATATGTGGTGCTGAGGATCGAACCCAGTGTCCCACGCATGCTAGGCAAGCGCTCTACCACTGAGCCACAGCCACAGCCCTGCTATTGATGTTTTGATCTGCTCATCATCTGAATAGCCCTGTGCTGCCATGCTTTTCAATGATTGTCTGGCTCATTACAGTTTCTCTAACTCTCGCTGTCACTGAGCAGCTCCTTCTAGTTTCTATTAGTGTGCTTGTTCCCAGCAGTATTTCCATTCCTCCTCTGATTATTTAATTATCTGTTGCTTAGCTGCTGTGCCCTGGGAAAATGGAAAAAAAAAATTACCTTATTAGAACATTATATAAAAATTTAAAAATAGGCTAATAATCATGGCATGTTGGTCTGTCCTAAGAAAAAAAGTGCACGTATCAATGTATGCAGGTTGAACCTTCACTTTTTGCTGTTTAGATTCATTTTTGTACATTTACTGCTTCATTCTCAAGTTTCTTAATAGTTTAGAATGACTCATGAGTCACTTCTAGTTTTAGTTAGTTACACAAAAGAATGTATAATACGTTCACATGTTTGAAAGCTATTATGAAACTAGTAACATTAGACTTTTAACAGTTGTTTTTTAGAGATCCTTGCTAAGAAATCCTTGTGGTTGTACATGGTAGCTTTGCTGTTTGCTGATTTAAAAAAATATTAAAATTCATATGTAAAAATGAATACATTGGTAAGCTTCAGCTTTACATATTATGTTTTTATAAAATTTGATAATACCTATGTGTTCTTCTTTAGTTTCAAAATGATAATTCTATCATTTAAATGTTTAACTTTCCAATACTATGCCTGTTTACATTTTCATTTTATTGATTTTAATTTTTCCTTTCATGAAGTTTCACTTGCATTTAGTTAGCAATTTTCTACATCTCTTAGCTTCTAAATCATGTGTTGCCTACACTTTGCTCTTTTTGTTTGTTTTTAAGGTGTTGTTATGGTTTAGATGGGGTGTCCCCTAAAAGCTCACAGGTGAGACGATGCAAGAAGGTTTGGTGGGGAATGACTGGGTTATAGCCTTAACCTAATCAGTGAATTAATCCCTAATAGGATTAACTGAGTGGTAACTGGAGGCAGGTGGGTCATGGCTGGAGGAGATGGGCATTGGGGGCGTGGTTTTGAGGTATATATTTTGTATGTGGCGGGTGGAGTCTCTCTTTCTCTGCTATCTGATCATCATGTGAGCTGCTTCCCTCTGCCATACCCGTCTGCCATGATGAAGCTGGCTGTATATGGACTGAGACCTCTGAAACCGTGAGCCCTCAAATAAACCTTTCTTCCTTTACAGTTGTTCGGGTTGGGTCCTTTAGTCATAGCAGTGAAAAAGCTGACAAAAACAGTTGTTGTCAAAGATGTTTCTCACAGTGGTACTGGATTTATCAGCAGTAGCAGATAAGGTTAAAATGTGGGCAAGATTGTGATTGTTAGTGTGGATAACTTGGCAAATTCTCTCAAATTTTATCCTTAAGTATCCATACAAGTAAAAGAGAATGAAGGCGTAATCCCATGATTTTTGTGTGGCTAGCCCTAAATGGTTCACCCGAACCTCTAAGAATTTCTTTGAGTCTTCATGTTTCAACTTAAAGATTTATGTAACATTTTAATTTTACTCTATGATATACATATAATTATTTTAATATGAGCTATGATTTAATTATTCATCATGGAGTTAACTGACGTTCCAGGAAGGCATGCCATGTTTGTCTGATGGCTTTGCTACCATATTCCCACACCCAGGAGGGCTCGTATCTGATGTATGACCTTGCTCCCACGTGAATGTGAAGCCTTCCATGTCCAGTTCTGCTGGCTGTTGGCAGCCATTGGTTGGCCTCAGTTCTACAGAGGGGGCCCCTTCTACATCCAATAGTTTATGACAGTTTTTCTATAAAAATATTTGCTCTTCTGCTTGCTCTTCTCACGGTTTCCCTTTCTTCTATGTCTTCAGCTGTGCCACTTTTCTGCTTTTATAATTCTTTTCCCTTCAAAACCATGTCTGGATTATTGCTGCCCTGTCTTTGGCACCCTTGTGCGGTTGGCTCAGCCCATTCCATGGAGTCTTTCTGGCAACTTGTTCTGAGAGTGTTCTGTGGGATGGGTTTACGTGAGCAACTACAGAGATGGGGACACCAGTTACAACGCACATACCAGTTTTGACGGGAGGATTAACATGATTTACTGTTATTATTTAAGGACTACAAAGAGACCATGACCTGTATATCTTGAATTGTACATTTTTTCCCTTTAGTTTTACCACATCAACTTTAGTGAATACTGATGCATGTGTAATTTCTAGTTATTTCCCGAAATTTAACTTTAAGATTGCAATTATGTATCAGGTCTGAGAGAATAAGGCAATTAAATGTAACACAGCAAATGAGCTAGCTGCCCCCTTCCTTCCAAGTAGAATAAAATATAGAATGCTCTACTTGATGGAATAATTAATGCTCACCACTGATTAGAGTGAATTCTTTGGTTCAGAACAATAAATGTTGTTTTGCTTACATACATGGCTTGTTTATTCATTGAACTTTTGACTTACAGAAACCAGCATTTTACTGTAATAAACACTTGGTTACATCTGTTATAAATTGAACACGATTGATTTTTCCAAGAATAGTGTTCCAACTCTAAACCAAAATTATAAGCAGCTGCCTGCTAATAGATATGTACACCAAGCCCCCACCTCTGTGTCTTCTTATTTAAATGTTGTCTGAACCTCAACAATCAAGTTCAAATTGATGCAGTTTCTTAATTTGAAAATTATGCTTTAGGATTTTGTATTTTTTCCTTTCTTTGCTCAAAAACACACCATTCTGTGTGGGAAGAAATGATCACTTGTAGTTTTTCCCTTCATGTTGTCCTTTTATATGATTTCTGGGAAATATTTCTCTATTAACATTTTCCCACTGTTCCAACTAAATTTAGATTTTACTCTTTTAGTTCTAATAGAGTTTTAAAATTCGCCTTTTTAATTTTTCTTGATGCTTGCTTTTCTTTAGTACCAACTTGAATAAAGTTCTTAGGATTTGGGGGAGAGCAAAACTAATTTATTAGTAATATGTAAGCCTAACATTTGAGCATGAGTTTTTCATTCTCTTGTTAACTTTCTTAAATTATAAAGGAGCTATAACTCACAAAGAAAAGCTTGGAAGATAAAGAAAATTAAATAATTACTTACAGTTTTAGCCCATCCATTCTACTACTATTATTTTGGGGTATTTAATCCCATTTTTAAAACAGGCTTGTTTCTTTCTAAAAATTTAATTGCCATCATGATATACATCCATCTTTGTATCCTTCTCATCTAATGTTTAATAACATTAGTTTAAAAAATAAATTTTGTTTTTTTAGAGCAGTTATAGACTCACAACAGAACGAAAGGGAAGGTACTGACATTTCCCATATACCTTTTGCCTGGACACAGGCCTAGCCTCCTCCCTGTCAACATCCCCTGTCAGAGTGGTGCATTTGTTACAGTTAATGAACCTACATTGAAACATCTTTATCACCAGAGGTCTATAATTTACATAGGTCTCACTCCTGGTGTACATTCTGTGAATCTGAAAATATATAATGGCATGTGTCCATCATTATTGGATGATCATCCAGGACATTTTAACTGTCCTAAAAATCCTCTATGCTATTCATTCACCTCTCCAACCCCAACCCATGGCAACCATTGATCTTTTTACTGACCCCATAAGATTGTAAGGGAGCATAAAAGTTTTATTGCCTAGTGACATCATAACCATCATAGTGTCACAGTGCTGGACATCATTCACATGTGTGTACAGATGCTGGTATAAACACCCAACTGCACTGCCAGCCATATAAAAGTATAGCAATACAATTTTGTACAGCACGTAATACTTGCTAATGATGATACATGACAATGTTACTGTTTTAGCCATTTACTATACTTTTTATCATCATTTTGGAGTGTGCTCCTTCCTCTTATTAAAAAAAGCAGTTAACTGTAAAAAATTTGTTTAAAAAATAGATTTCATTTTTTAAACAATGTTTTTAAACTCAGGCAAGTTCTTTAGGAGGTGTTCCAGAAGAAGGCATTGTTATCATAGGAGTTGACAGCTCCGTGCGTGTTA
This sequence comes from Geosciurus inauris, assembly GCA_004024805.1. NCBI lineage: Eukaryota > Metazoa > Chordata > Mammalia > Rodentia > Sciuridae > Geosciurus > Geosciurus inauris. Next base: position 103,124 of record PVHX01001255.1, on the reverse strand, counting down.
TTGTCCCCAAAGACTTTCCAGAGAGACAAGATGTGGAGGAGGTAGACAGTGATATTGATGATCTTGACCTTGTGTAGACCTAAGCTAATGTGTGCATTTGTGTCTTGGTTTTTAACAAAAAAGTTAAAGAGTAAAAATAAAAACATTTAAAAGTAGAAAAAAAGTTTATATGATAAGGACATAAAGACAAAATATTTTTGTAGAGTCGTACAATGTGTTCTAGTTTCAAGTTGTTATTACAAGAGTTGAAAAGTTAATAAAATTAAAAAGCCTATAAAGTGAAAAAGTTACAGTGAACTAAAGGTTAATTTATTATTGAAGAAAGAAAAATAGTTTTAGTAATTTTAGTGTCGCCTAAGTGCACAGGGCTTATGAAGCCTACAGCAGTGGACAGTAATGTCTTAGGTCTTCCCATTCACTCTGCTCACTCAGAGCAACTTCCAGTCCTGCAAACTTTCATTCACAGGAAGGGCTCTCTCTATACAGGCGTACCACATTTTATCTTTTATAACTTAATTTTATTGTGTCTTTTCTATGTTTAGACATGTTTAGATTTATAAATATTTACCATCATGTTAACAATTGTGTACAGTGTTCACTATAGCTATATACTGTACAGATGTGTAGCCTAGGAGCAATAGGCTGTACCACTGTGGCCTACATATGCACTGGGCTTTACCATCTAGCTTTGTGTAAGAATATTCTGTGATGTTTGCACAATGATGAAATCACTTAAGCATTCTCAGAATGCATTCCCGATGCTTAAGTGATTGTGACTGCATATGCATTCAGTGCTATACGTTTTCTTCTAAGCACAGCTTTTGCTGCATCTGACAACTGGGACGTAAGCTTCTCACATACTAGACTGGAAACCAAAACTTGAACACTATGTTTTTTGTTCTTATATTATCTTTAGAGCTATCAATTCTGATACCTGTAAACCATACCTTTGGAGATACATGATGCCTTATTCAGGATATGTTATATTGAATATGTTCATTACTTTTTACTTTTATGAATAGACTATAGAAACAAGGATTAGTAAAAGTGGGGTATCTGGATTAAAATGTTAAGAATATTTTTAGACTGCTAAAATGTTTTGATAACTCTTCAATAGCATTCTAGTAGTATATGGCATTTATAGGATTAGAAGTGACAACTTTTAACTATATAGTGGCTGACACTGAACTTTTAAAAATGAGTTAATTTAATTTACAATAATTTACTGCTTCAATGACAGTCTATTAGTTGTAAGACTATTAAGTCAGCACCTTTTTTCTTTCCAATATTTTACCATGTAGCATTTAACAAAAAATATTAATCAGACACATAAGTTATAAAAATGAATCTATACTATTTATAATACAAACTTAACTGGAATTTCCCAACTTAACTGGAAGGCAATTTGATGAGAATATCATCTCCCAACTTCCCATGTCTTATCCCAACCAATTCTTCCACCTGTGTGTTCTCCCCTGTCTTCCCTTCATTGGTAAGCATTATTCTTACTTTGGGAATTATCTTTGAATGTATTTTAAAAATTTTATCATGTACATTTAATTCTTAAATCTTTTTTACTTTTTTTTAAATTAAAAACTATATCTTAACTTTCTGTGGTCTTTGCAATGTGTTACTTGTTCTGCAACATTACATTTCCATGAGTTATGTTGCATGTAGACCCAGTTTATTCATATTAATCATGATAAATTTTCTGTTGAGGGAATACATCACAATTTATTCATCCATCCATTCCTCTGTTGATGAACATTTGAATTTTCCCCATTTTTTGCTATTATAAATAATGCTATTGTGAACATTGCTGTATGTTGTCTACTAATGTACCATTCAAGAGTTAATCTAAAATATGTTCTTGGGAATAGAAGTACTGGGTTATAAAATTCACTGAGCTTTTTATGCAAAATTTTTATGCAAAAAGCTGCATTGTGTTTTGTTTTTGGTGCTGAAGACTGAACCCAGGGCCTTTAAACATGCTATGCACACACTCAACCACTGAGTTACTGGCCTCTACGTTGTATTTTTTTTCTTTCTTTCTTTTTTTCCTGTATCAAGGATTGAACCCAGGGTTGCTTTACCACTGAGGGACATTACCAGACCTTTTAGTTTTGTGTTTTAAGAAGGTTTTGCTAAGTTGTCCAGCCTTACTTCAAATTTCCAATCCTGACTCAGCCTCCATAGTCACTAGGATGACAAGTGTGTGTGGTCATGCCCAGCCCATGCACTGTCTTTTGAAGAGGCACACCATTTTAACTTTATACAGCAATGTGTAAGACTTCCCACTGATCTGAATGCTTGCCTATACTTCATATTGTTAGAGTTTTTAATGTTCCTAAATTTATGAAAGTATAATGGCATATTATTATGATTTTTAAAAATTAAAATTACATTTTTCTGTTTAATGAGGGTTTAGCATCTTGAATGTTTAGTTGACATTTGTATTCCCTCTTCTGTGAAATGTGAATTTGTCTTTGCCTCTTTTTCTATTAGATTATTTGATTTATTCTTCTTAGATTTAAGGAGATCTTTATATATTATGAATATTATTCCCTTGATGATTATATGTGTTACAGATATCTTCTTCCAGTTTTGGGCTTGTATTTTTACTTTCTTTATGATATTATGTTAGAACAGCTTTATTGAGTTGCAATTGACATATAATTAACTAGTTAAATTTAAAATGTACCATTAAGCAAATTTGGACATATATACATATGAAGCATCAGCCATCAACACAATCAAAATAATGAACTTATCTAGCACTTCCAAAGTTTTCCTGTAAGCATGTCATTCCTTCACCCCTGGGTAAATGCAGAGTGCAATAGCTGGGTGTATGGTACATATATATTTAAATAGTAAGAAATTGCCAAACTATTTTCCAAAGTGGTTATACCATTATAATCCAGCTAGCAGTGTACACACATTTCTTCATGGTATCTTTTTATGAACGGAAGTTCTTAATCTTAAGGTAGTCAAATACATTAATCATTTATTTTATTACCTCTTTTTCCATGTTATTTAAAAATTCTTCTCTACCTGAGTTCATAAAGACATTCTTCTATATGTTTAAATTTCTTTTTTTTAAATTTGTTTTAATTGTCAATGGATCTTTGTTTTATTTATTTATATGCGGTGCTGAGAACCAAACCCAGTGCCTCACACATGCTAGGCAGGCACTCTGCCACTGAGCCACAACCCCAGCTCCTGTTTAAATTTCTTTATTGTTTTGACATTTATGTTCAAATTTTTATTCTTTGGTATGGTATGTGTAATATAATGAATATAGTATGACATATGGGTCTATTTTTTCCCATATGCACAACCAACTGTCTCAGTACCATCTATCAAACAGATCCCCCTTTCTCTTGTTGTCTCCGGTGCCAACTCTGCCATACATCAAATTTTTATGTGTGAGAGGCTCATTGTATGCATTTGTATTGTTTTGTTTGTCTTTCTCTAAGCCAATATGACACTATAATAATTCATCACTTCATCTTAACAAAAATCCTAAATGCTGCTCTTATAAGTGCCCCCTTCACCCCTTATTTTTCTTCAGCAGCTTTTTGGCTATTCTTGACCTTTGCTTTTCCACTACATTTTAGAATTAGTCTGTCAAATTGCTTAAAAATGAATTCTGAGATTTTGATTTAATTCTATTTAATTCAACGATCATTATGAGAAGAACTGAGGTCTTTTCAAAATTGAATATTCTGACCCATGAACATGACATTTCTTTATTTGAATCTTTAATATCTTTTTAAAGAGTTTCATAATTTCTTCCATGCATGTCTTGCCTATCATTTATATATGGATTACCAAATATTATGTGACAGAAGATAGTGTGCTTTAAGTTCTACAGGACTTACATTAGCATTTTAAAAGGAATTTAGTCTTTTGCTTTACTGTTTTCTTTCCATTGCTCCTCCTCTCACAGCCCCCAAGGATTTATCACTCTTTTAACAACTTAATCTGGAATTTTACAGAATTATGTTGAAACAAAATGTTCCCTTTCAATAATGCATTATTTTCATTCTTCATTACTCTAATTGGAATAATTAAAATCATTTCTGTCTATGAGAATATATTATTTTTCTCAGTGATAAATATTTATTTAGTTATGTCTAAGTAGCAAACAGGTATAATGCTTGTTGACAGGTATTTTTGACTAATATAGTTCTATATTTTAATTTATGGTTTTATTAATCTCTTGGTGATCTGGAATATATTGTTATTGAAATTTGTAGAAAACCTGTTGGACAAAATTTATAAGAATTTTTCATCTTCTAATTATATTTTTTATAACATTATTCATTTGCAGACATGATCATTTATTAAACATTGTCCTAGCATATTAACAGCCCATATATGTTGATAAAATCATAAATCATAAACTGAAGAATCATAAACTTTCCCCTCTATGCACTATAAACTGCCTTGTTGTCTCTCATTTATTGTAACAGAGAAGATAATGGGAAAAAAACCTGTTTTTCCCCTAGTTCGGTTAATTTTAATTATTTGTTCATTTAATTGTTTATTTTCAAAAATTTATTGTGCAGCTGGGTATGGTGGTGCATGCCTGTAATCCCAGTGTTGCGAGGCTGAGGCTGGAGGATCACAAATTCAGTCAGCCTCAGCAACTTAGTGAGGCCCTAAGCAACCTAGTAAGACACTGTCTCAAAATAAAACATAAAAAGGGGCTGGAGATGTGGCTTAGTGGTTAAGGACCTCTGGGTTCAATCCTTGGTACCCAAAAATAAAATAAAATTATTGTACATAAAGTATACAACATGTTTTAAAAGATATGCAAAATAAATGGTTACTCTAGTGGAACAAATCAACATCCATCATTTTATATACTTACCCATTATCCCACCTGTGGAAGAGCAACAATAATGTACTTATTTAGCAAATATCCTCAATACCGTATACTAGTATTACCTATAGTCTGTTGCAAATTAGATATTACAGCTTGTTCATCCTATATGAACTTTGTGTGCTTTGGTGTGTTTGTGTGTGTGTGTATGTGTGTGTGTGTGTATAATTTTTTGGTCCAATTGGTCCTTTGACAATTGTGAATACTTCAGTGAACATGAGTGTTGATATTTTTATTTTTACAAGGGGGTGATTTAATTTTCTTTGGGTATATACCCCAAAGAGGAATTTGTAAATAGTTCTATTTTTATTTTGATTAGAAACCTTCATCCCATTTTCCATAATGGCAGTACCAGTCTGTATTCCCACCAGTAGTGTGGTTTCCTTTTCTTTTCACCCTCACCAGCATTTGTTATCTCTTGTCTTTTTTTATTGGGAGTGTGGGTACTGGGGATTGAACCCAGGGTCTTGAGCATTTTAAGTATGTGCTCTACCACTGAGCTACATTCCCAACCCCTCTCTTGTCTTTGTGATAATAGCTATCTTAGTGGTTAATTTCAGGACTCATTTAAAAAATTCTCAGTTTAAAATTTTATGAGACTGTGTCTTAATATTTATTTCTGTTCATTAAATTTCTTGGAAGATGTTAAACTTTCAATTTCTAATCTCAAGTTTGTTTTATGAGATTTGCAATATTTTATCCTTTCACATCCCTGATTATCACTGTTCATACATGCGTTTGTCATTTTATTGGTGGGTTTTCTTTCTGAGATTTGTCATTCAAATATGTCATAGCCTTGTGTGTGTATGTGTATGTGTGTGTGTGTGTGTATTTTTTTTACAATTCATCTGTTTTCTGTTCTGGGAATGAAATGAGTCTCAAGTTCATCCTCTACAATCATGCATTGATTTTCTATGTGCCTGTGATTTTATTTTAGCCACTACATATATAATTTTTCTATATCATGTCTTATTTCAACTGGGCTTCTTTCATGGGCCTCCAAAAGTGTATATTCTTAAATCTTTTCCCTATTTCTTGAAGTCTGAGAGGGAGGATTTTGAGAAAGCAGTAAGAGGTTTTAATTTTAAACCATTATAGTCTACCATTTGTTTCTTGGGCAGAAGGAATTTGGAAATAGATGATTGATTAATTCAGCACATACTGTTGAGCACCTACTATGAGCTGGTCACCATTTTTGGCACTGAGAACATAGCAGTGAACACAACAGGCAAAAAAATTTGTCCTCTCATGGAGGTTATATTCTACTGAGGAGAGGGGATGTCGGGAACACACACACACACACACACACACACACAAACATTATTGTACACCAGATGGAGCAATGTGCTCAAAAGAGAAATAAAATGGGAAAAGGATAACATGTTCGTGGAATGCCTTTAAAACAAAGAAGGTAAAGATATGTGAGGAGAACCTTCCCAAGTGGAAGAAACTTCTAGTCCAAAAGCCTTTGGTGGGAGCATGTCAGGAATGTGTGAAGAACATTGAGCTTGAGCAGAGTGAGCAATGGGCTGAGACACAGGAAGTGACTTCAAAATGGGACCAGAGACCAGGACACACAGGGGTTCTTGTTTTTGGTGTTTCTGTATAGGAGATGGGGATGCCGTGGAAGAATTAGGAACAGAGAGGAGACATGATATTACATTTGGTTTCACAGGAGCATTCTGGTTTCTGGGTTAAGAATTGACTGTAAGGGCCAGAATAGAGGTGGGGAGGCCATTTGACAGGCTGCTACAGTAGATGGATGCTGGTGTCTTAGGCAGTGATATGTCAAGGGATAAGCAAGCTCTAGGCATATTTTGAAGCAGAGCTAACATGATTGGCTGGAACATACGTTAGATGAAGGAACAAGGAATTAAGGATAAGTTCAAAGCTATTTATCTAAGAACTAAAAGAGAGTGGCCACCTTCTGAACAGGGGAAACTGTGGGAACATTAGATTAGGGGACCTTGAGGGATTCCATTTTATATGTCTTAGCCTGAGATGCTTCTTAAATTTGTGAGTGGTGGTGACATACAGGTAATTGGATGTCCCAATGGGGAGTGAAGACTGAAGACATGATGAGTTATCCGTGGCTAAATGATTTTTTTTTTTGGTACTGGGGATTGAACTCAGGGGTACTCGCCCACTGAGGCACATCCCCAGCCCTGTTTTGTGTTTATTTAGAGACAGAGTCTCACTGAGTTGCTTAGCGCCTCACTTGCTTTGCTGAGGCTGGCTTTGAACTCATGATTCTTTTGTTGGCCTCCCAAAGTGCAGGGATTACAGGCACGTGCCACCACACCTGACTTGGCTAAATGATTTTTGAAACAGTGATTTTAGATGACACCAAGGGAGCAAGTAGAAATTTAAAAAAGAAAAAGTGTGTTACCATTTTCATCACTTTTATTCACTTTTGAATTTGGTCTGATCTTTGTTTTCCCAGATATTCTGGGATTGGTGTTAGGGCTTCCTTGTGGGTTATGTGTATATAATCACATGTTGGATTATTTTATTTAGTTTTTTTTTTTTTTAATGTAGAAGGTCCATCTAGGTCTGGCTTGGAAGAGAGATTGGGAGGAAGGATGGTCCTCACCTTGTCACTTAGTGCCATTCCAAAGTTTTCTTCTATTTTTATTTGTTCTTTTGAGTAATACATGATAGTAGAATCTATTTTGATATATTTGTACAAGCATGGGAAATGTCTTATTCTAATTAGGATCCCAGTCTTGTGGATGCATGTGATGTTGAGGTTTGCTGTGTTGTATTCATACACGTACATGGGAAAGTTATGTCGGATTCTTCTATACCTAAAGATTATGTGCAGATTGAGATGAAAAACATCTCATTTTGTGCTTGGGATCAAGGACCCATTTATCAGGTAGTCAGTCCCTTGCTGCATGGATGAAGAATATCTACAGGGAGAAAACACAGTTCTCAAAAAAGAGGAAAAGTAAGGGAAGAGAGCATGGTACCCTAACAACATTTTTCTTTTCTTTTCTTTTCTTTCTTTTTTTTTTTTTTTTGGTAGTACTGAGGATTGAACCCAGGACCTTATGCATACAAGGAAAACACACTACCAACTGAGATATATCCCCAGTCGCTCTAATAACATTCTTTAAAGATCCTGGATCTAGCAATGCCTGAAGTCCCTGTAAGGGTGCTTTCATCCCTCCTATTCCTTCCTTCTTCTCCTTCCTTCCTGCTTTCCCACTTATACTTTTGGGAATTAGATTTCTGTTAATTATCAACTGGAATCATTTTTAACTAATTCTGTGTCTCCTCAATGCTTCAGGCTCAGCAAGGGAAATAAAAACCCTCACAGGTGGTTCATTGAACAAAGAAAGCATATTTAGATGTTTTTTTCGCTAATTGACCTCCCTTCTGTATTTCAGAGCTGGGGTCTATAAGTGGTTTCTGGATACTTTTCTGTAAGCACAGAGCTTGAACATGCAGAGCCAGCTCTAGGTGACTTGAGCTGTCAGCCAAGACTGGAATGTGAGTGAGTGATGAATGAGTTGGTAAAGGTCTATTTCCCCCATTCTTTAAATTGAGTCAAGGAGACAAATATATTTATTAAAAAATAAATATATAATTCAATAATATAGCCAGATAGGAGATGGGCAGAGACTAGGGTTCCATTATGAACAGATAGGCCACCCTACGGAGGTGACCTTCAGATGACACAGAATGAAGAGCGTGCATAAGCTTGAGGCCATCTGGGGAAGTGGAGTCCAGGCAGAGGACAGAAGGTAAAAAGCTTCAGGAATGAGCTTGTGTCTTTGAGAAACTGCAAGAGGCCAGTTGACTGGAACAGAGGGAAGGATGGAAAGAGCAACCATCACTGTCGTGTAAGGGCCAGGCCCTATTTAGTCTTCAAGCACCATGGTAAGGAGTTCTGAGTATAATCAAGAGCCTTTGGATGATTTGGGACAGATAATGTTATTTGATTTATTCTTCCAAACATCACTAAATCTTCTATGGAAAACTGAGTATAGAAGCAGGGAAACCAGGTAGGGGCTGATATACGGCAGCCCAGGTGAGAGGCAGTGGGATAGTAGTAGGGGGTCATCAAGAGTGTGAGGTAACACTGAATCCATCAGCTAGTGGAATAGTTTGTGGAGTCTGAGTACATGATCAAAGTCAAGGATCCATGTAAGGTTTGTGCCAGAGTAATGTCATTGTGCCATTTACTGATAGGGAAAATAAGGATCAGATTTTAGGTTAGGTGTTTTATTTTAGAGCTGTTGTGTTCAGATGCCATTAGACATCCAAGAGGCAATACCTGCTGTGTGAATTAGCCTGAAGCTCAGGGAAGAGGCCAGGGTTGGAGGTACACAGGGGAAAGTCATTGACATGGAAGATGAATTTAAAACCATCACACTGGATAAAAGGACCTCATGTGAGAGTATAAAAGAGATGGTGGAGGTCTGAGCTCTGGAGAAGTGCGAAAGAAGAGGCTTCGAGTAGGACTAATCTGGAGAGAGGAAGCAGAATTCTAGGAGAGTGAGACATCTTAGAAACCATATGCATGAGGGTTTTCACGAGGAGGGGGATTGACTATATAAAACATTGCTGAGCAACCAGGAACCAAGGGGACTGAGAACTGGTTCTTGGGTTTGCCACTATGATATAACCTCACAGCTAGGGTTTGGGAGTGCTGAAAGAGGCTCTAGAGAGAAACTGCTTCTTGACATTTGTCCAAGGGCCTCTGATATGCCCATGGTTAAAGAACAAGTTGTGCAGAAACTGCTGCAACCCATTCCTGCCCCTACAGAACTGTTAAAAGTGATAGGTTTGATTGCCTGGAATAAAATCCAAAATTGGCACTCCTGAAGCTGTGGGGAGGGGAAAGGAGCAAAACACAGATTGCTGGGTGTTTTAGTAAGATTATTTTGGCATCCCCTTTATGGCATGTCTGAATATGACCTGCGTAGGAAACCTGAAATTTGAGCTAAGTACAAAATTGAAACTGCCTCCTGATGGGCCCCAGGTGACAGATGAACTTTGAAAAAAAAATCAGTGTTTATGGTGGTTTTTTCCACAGTCTGGTCAGTAATCCCACCTAACACCTATTTCCATGATTAGATCAGCTTTCTTATTTCTTTTGCAAATCACCTCTAAGCTGAGCATATGATATGTGCTAAAATCAACTTGAGGAAGAAAAAGTTTTCTGGCATATAAATGGGTTTGACATGTGCTAGTTCTGGAAATTTCCACCAAGAGGGGACATTTTATTAGAACATTGTACTGGAATGAATTGATAGTTACTTGAGCAATATGCAATGACATTTGTAATCTTAGAAATAAAAGAGCTAATGAATAGAGAAAATGAAGGTATTTATAATGTTAAACAATTATAATTATGGAGCTCGCACCTTGCTCTGTTGAGAGAAATGACCAGCAACCACCTCAGTGATGATGAACAACAAGTTTTTATATTTTGGAATTCTTACACTTGTGGGTTATCTCCCTGGGCCTTCCAATGCTGTGAATTTCTATTTTCAAATTACAGTTGTAAATACCTGTGCTTGCAGCAGGATAAAATATAATCAATAAAATTTCCACCTCCTTCTATTTGGACTAGTTTTCTAGAATAACTTTCATTGGACCAATGTTTGATTATTTGCTTAATGTGATCTTGTTTTTATGTGTCCTTTTAAATTTCAGAATAAATAGAAATGTCTCTGGGAACACAATGGAGTCATTAACTTTTGTTTTTTTCCTGGCAGGAGTCAGGAAAGGCTTCCTGTCTTTGAGGGCAAGACTGGAAGGATGGATCACTTTCTTGGAGGACAGTGAAAAGCATTGCACAGAAAAGTACTCTGTGTGTACCATTGGTCTATGTGTCTATTTTGGTGCCAATACCATGCTGCTTTTGTTACTATAGCTCTGTAATATAGTTTAAGGTCTGGTATTGAGATGCCTCCTGCTTCACTCTTCTTGCTAAGGACTGCTTTGGCTATTCTGGGTCTCTTATTTTTCCAAATGAATTTCATGATTGCTTTTTCTACTTTCATGAGGAATGTTGTTGGGATTTCGATTGGAATTGCATTAAATTTGCATAATGCTTTTGGTAGTACAGCCATTTTGATGATATTAATTCTTCCTATCCAAGAACATGGGAACTCTTTCCATTATCTAAGGTCTTCTTCAATTTGTTTCTTTAGTGTTCTGTAGTTTTCATTATATAGGTCTTTCACAAACACTTTTGTTAGATTGATTCCTAAGTATTTTATTTTATTTTATTTTGAGCTATTGTGAATGGGATAGTTTTCCTAATTTCTCTTTCAGAGGGTTTATCACTGATATATAGAAATGCACTTGATTTATGATTATAGAAGCTGGATAACCCCAAATCTGCTTGATGGGAGAGCAGGTGGAAGAGAAAAGTAAGAGCTGATGTTGTGGTTCAAGTCAAAAGCCAACTGCTGTGTTCTTGCTTGGGAAAAGTCAGGCTTTGACCTTTTAAGAGCTTCAACTGTGGCATGAGGCCTGTTCACATTATGGAGGACAGGCTTATACTCGACCACTGAGCCACATCCCCAGCTCTATTTTGTATTTTATTTAGAGACAATGAGTTGCTTAGTGCCTCACTTTGGCTGAGGCTGGCTTTGAACCCACAATCCTCCTGTCTCAGCCTCCCTAGCCACTGGGATTATAGGTGTTTGTCACCATTCCCAGCTTGATTTAAGTGTATCTATCATCCAAGATAACACCCTCACAGAAATTTCCAGAACAGTGTTTGACTAAATATTTGGGCATCATGATCCAGTCAAGTTGACACTTAGTATTATTCTTCACAATGCTACCCTAAGACTGAAGTGGAAGGAGGATTTCCTATTATAATGCAATATCTGCTTATTGTCTTTTTGTCAACAAAACGTGGGGGATTTTTAAAATTATTTGTTTCATGTTACTGCATCCTCTAGTACCTATGCTATTACCTGGCACATAGCAGGTGCTCATGAAATATTATATAAATAAGAGAATAATAAACATTTGAGTTCATTTGTTTGGATACACATTATCTGACATGCTGGTTATCTCTATCCTGGCCAGAATGTTTGTGCTTGTTAACATAATATGATTGCTTTGAGTTGGTCAGTATGTCAGGTTTGAGACCCCAAATCTTTCTAGGCATAAATTAAGCATCTTTGGAAATTTTAACTCTTTCATAGTATTGATTACCATAGAGACAATGATAGTAGACTTCAGTAGGGCATGGTCCACTGACCTGTTGAGGAGCTCTCTCCCTCAGGAGAATCACAAATGAACAGTCTGAACAATTTTAGCTATTTAACCTGTATATACATTACAGCACTTTGAAAGAGAAAGAGAGATGATCTATTCTCTTTACTAGCAAAGCTTGTGAAGGCTATTTGTACCTGTATGTGGCCCACAGATAATTTGTAGCCTTGGAAAACAAGACTGACAAGTGTGAAAGCGCTCACGCTCACAGGGCCCAAGGTAAAAGAATGATAAATTGTAGCCTTGTGAATGGATGGCTAACCACAGGGGGATGGGACCGGGTGGAGGAAGTTTATCAGGCAGTGGGTGCAAATGCAAAGGGAGATAAATAAAAACCTCTGCTTCTGATTGTGTCTGCAAGCAAGTAAAGAGAAGACTAAGCCATGTTTATCTTTCATTCATGGTTCTGACTTCCCTGTTACTTTGCACACTATATGAACAGATGCTATTCTAAAGACTGCACTGAATGTCATTCACTATGTTCTCTGTCCTCCATTTGCAGGACTTTGCAGATAGAAGTTTTGGGAGCAGGCATGTGTGCAACTTTTCTATCTGGTGTGGCAATATTGATTTAAGCTAGAATTTGAGACTTTGTATGCATTGCCAGGGGAAGTGGTCATTGGGAATCATTTTCTGCCAGCTACTCTAGGGAAGGATATGGAGATGGCCATTGAAGGTTCAAACAAAGCATGCCAAGGGGATGCTTGCTCTGCTGGCATGTAGGAAGGTAAAAAGCTACAAGAAGTGGAGAAGCAGTCAGAAAAACTGGCAGAAACTCTTGAGTCCAGCAGGAAGGAAGTTGAGACTATTCAGGGCCCAGAGGTCTGTCCTGATTCCTGAGTATATCTCATTTGAAAATGAAATAAAATAAAGACTATCTGATTTGAAAAGCATTATACAGTATGCACAGCACTCATCTCCTATAAGTATGATCTAATCAAAAGATTTGTCAAAGAAAGACCTCTTGGAGTCTCTGCCCAGGAAACTTGCTAGAAACTAAAAGACTGTAGGAGAGATGACAATAGCCAGAGGAGTCTTGAAGAATAAAAGATAAAGTAATGAGATGATAGAGGAAGTATCTGTGTGTTTATTTCTTCTTGGATTTGGATGAGGATGGTAATGCATATTTTATTTTTGGTCTTCTGATCTAGGGTGATTGGTTCCCTTTCACAGGCTTTATAAAGTAGAATGATGGGGTGGGTTTCAGTCAAAAGGTAAAAGATGGTGGTCTTTAGTGTAAGTTCAGGCACCAAAGAACAGTTCAAGGAAATATCTTGCTAATATGGCTATAACCAAGGATCTTGAGTAAGACCAGGACTTTCTGGATGAAGCTGGCTATTCAGAAGATGGTAGACAAGGGATCACATTTCTTGCTAGGAAGGAACTGAGAATAAACTCTGGAGGAACATACTTGTTTAGTGAAGGTCATGATGAAGCTATGCATTCAAGAGATAGAAAGTTTACAAAAGTATGGAGAACCAAGATCAAGAGTAGACTTCTGGGCTGGGGATATAGCTCAGTTGGTAGAGTGTTTGCCTCATATGCACAGGGCCCTGGGTTCAATCCCCCCCCCCGCCCTGATGGAATTTCTTCAGAATTCCAATCTAGAACTGGCTAGCCCCTTTGCAAAAGATCTAGCTTTTCTCAGGACTGCTTCTGTAACCAACATGCGGTCGATCCATCCTCGTGCCCTGTGCTGTTCTGCACCCAGATTCCCGAGGACCATGGTCTAATTAGGCCATCCAGATTTTGATCCACCTCAGGCCAGCTAGTGAATTCCCAACAGCTCCCTCACTGCCCTGTGCTGATTGCCACTGAGGGGCTTATCCTGACCTCCATTCAACCTGTTATAAACTGAGTACATCATTCCCAACCATCTCCCTAAAATTGTTTTGTCTCCTGAATTCCTTTTTCCCTTTTTCTTTTCCAGATGTCCTCATCTGTCTTGCTTCTGTTGCTTTCTCCCCAGCTCCACTCCCAGAGCTGCATGCTGGCCATCAACACGTACTGCTTGGATTACTGAAATCTTTTCTTGAACTATTTTCCAGGTATCTATTCTGTCATGGTTTAGATATGAGGTGTGCCCCAAAAGCTCATGCATAAGACAATGCAAGAAAGTTTAGAGTGTAATCATTGGGTTCTGCAAGCCTTAATCTAGTCAGAGGATTAATCCACTTGAATGGATTAGCTGGATGGAAACGGTAGGCGGGTAGGGTGTGGTTGGAGGAGGTAGGTCACTGGGAGCATGCCTCCTGGGTTTGTATTTTGTCCTGGCTGAGTGGAGCTGTCTCTCTGCTTCCTGATTGCCTTCTTGTGAGTTGCTTTCCTTTTCCACCATGATGTTTTTCCTCACTTGGGCCCAGAGCCATGAAGCTGGGTGTCTATGGACTGAGACCTCTGAAACTGTCACTGCCAAATAAACATTTTTCCTCCTCTAAAATAGTTCTTGTCAGGTCTTTTGGTCACAGTGGCAAAAACGCTGACTAAAACATACTCCTAATGCCATCCAACTTAATATCCAAACTGTCATCTTTCTAAAATGAAAACCTGATTGTGTCATTCTCTTGCTTAAAACCCTTCCATTTCTTTGCATTGCCCTAATAGAAGTCTAAGCTTTTTGGCAGGGAATGCACAAAATGTAACCCTTCGAAATGTAGCCCATCCGCACCTCTCCTGCTTCAATTCTCGCCACTCCTCTCTCTGTTCAGCTCTAACTTATAGACACTATCTGGCTTAAAATACACTTATTAAACTAATGCATGACTAATAAGAGGCTTGAATGAGAAGCTGCTTCTGACTAATGAGAACATCAATACAGGAGCGTTCCATTAGCAGTGTTTTGGGTCTGTTTCCGGTCATCGTTAATGTGGTCAAGTACCTTTGTAGCCTGGAGAAATGTGAAGGGTAGTGGTTCATCAGGGGGCCTGCACTTTGTCCTTCCTGCTCATGACATGCTGGCTAGAGGTGTTCTCCAAGGTACTGTGTGGGTATCCTATGCACTGATGGTGTTTGGGAAGTTTATTCAATCACACAATTCAATCATTAAAATTGGTGGGGATTATAGGTGCTAAAGCATTTAGAAATGCATGTTGAAAAATGCATCTTCTAGTTTTACTTCCTCACATGAGTCATGTCTTGTTGAATGGGATACCATTTCTTCCTTAGTCCTCTTGAACTTACTTTTGGTATGAAAAAACTTAAATTTTATCCCGTTTTACTATGATTGATGGAATTAATTTGTGATTGTGGCCAGTAGTCTTGAAAATCAAAATAGTTTCCTTGGTTTAGAAATCTAGTTGAAGAAAAATGCAAGAAAAAATTCATCCTACTGGCTTCTATAACTGTGTTTGAGACATCTGCAGTGGCTTCTTGTCAAATCATTTGTCTTAAAGATACTTATGACTAATTATGAGCAATGTAACTGGGAAGAAACTGTTTAGTTTCAGATTTTGAAAATGTTATGTGAACATCAACAGATATCTTTTATTATGTCTATTATTTTATTATGTCTATTTTATTATGTCTATTGTTTTTTAAGTAAAATTTCTGGAAAATTAGTCTTATAAGCCCAAAGTGGGTCTAGTGTTCTATTATTTGTTTTGCTTTTGACAATGGATTATATATCTTACATCTAGAGCTATTCATCCTCAGGTTATAGGAATGACAGGGGCAGTTTTGGCTATCTGTGAGTCCTTGCTAGAGCCATTGGATACCAGTTTCTATAGTGGTTCAGTTATCCTGTGGTTCAAGTCAAGACCAAAGTAGTTTTCATTAAAAAAAAAAAAAAGCAGGTTGAATTTCTCTGTGAATATTTTCATCAATTTTTTGAAAACTTAGAATGTTATTAATTAGCAAGTAGGAAATTCTGGGGGAGGAATGAGCTAATGAATTAGAATACTATTAACTTCGCCTCTTTATTTTGGTCCTTAAGATATTTTATTTACACTTCAGACGTGATTCTAAACAAGTTTATTTTTAAAAGTGGAAATCATTGAATAAATTATTTGTTAGCCCCAGAGATGGGTTGATTTTATTGCTTTGAATTATATGGAAAAATATTGTACTTGAATCCATATGTTAATTGGATGCTGTAGAATTGAAATTTGTTGATGTTAAAGCACCTTGATATTGAGCCCACTTAAAGTAACTACATATGACATTCTCTTTTATTTTCATTAACTAAGAATTAAGAAGCATGTTGTAATTTTTTACTATATTGTTCAATATTGTACTTTCTCTGTTTCACTTAGGCATTGTGTATTTTTTTGAAATGATGCTGTTTTCTCTTGTATCAAAAACATGCCATATTACTAATGAATATAATCATAAAGGAGAACATTTTTATTAAATCTTAAGTATTATATTTTATTTAATATCTTTATATAATCAATGTTTAAAAAAATTCTATCAGAAACCCAAGTAAACAGGTATTGTACTGAGGGCTAAGCTATATACATGATCATATTTAAGCCCTAAAAGAGCCTTAGAAAGTATTATCATCCCCATTTTTCTTAGAAAGGAAGCTAAGGCACAAAGAAGTTAAATACCCACCTCAAATTCACAGATAGCAATTGGCCTTTGACATTAGTGATAGATGCTCTGCACATCCATTCTCCAGTTTTTGTTCATTTGTTGTTTTTAAATTAAAAATGGTATTTGTTTGAACATATTGAAAATGTCAACAGAAATATTGGAACTTACCTGGTACCTGGCCCCACTCCTGAAAGAAAGAAAGAAAGAAAGAAAGAAAGAAAGAAAGATCGGAACTTTTTAAAATATGCAATTTCAGAATGTTATTCAGTTAACAGAACAATAATTATTTCATAGAAGCTATAAAAAAAACTAATGAAGATTAAAAAAAAAACTACTGTCCCCATATATAACTAACAAGAACTCACTTTAAATTTCCCTGCCAATTGACAACCCCCATAGTGTATCAGGCAAGGTAAGTGGCTGCAAAAGATACCTCCAGGACAGGGCATCCTAAGGACATGTTGAGTGGTGTGTGAACTATCAGGTACGGTTTACAAACAAACCTTAC
The DNA here is from genome assembly GCA_004024805.1 of Geosciurus inauris. NCBI lineage: Eukaryota > Metazoa > Chordata > Mammalia > Rodentia > Sciuridae > Geosciurus > Geosciurus inauris. The sequence continues at coordinate 85,947 of PVHX01001255.1, read as the reverse complement.
ACAACCCTACATTTCATTTGCTTTTCTTTAGAAGGAGTGAGTTGTGCACAGTGGGGTTAATGCTCTAAAGACAAGGGGGAAAATCTGCACTTGAGACAAATGACCATAATCCTCTTCTCCATCTCTCTCTTCCTCATCTTCCTTCCTCAGCCTTGACAACTCCTATAAAGCCACATCAGGCATTCCTTTCGTGTGATATATAGCAATATCATTTTTGTTTTTCCTTCAGCTGAGAAGCCTTCTTTTCGTAAGGCTGCTTGTCATCTGCAGCACTGTCACTCCACATCTCTCCTCGTTTCTTTGAAACATCACCAAAGGATAGACCAGAACATTCTTCATTGATTTTGGGGTGATACTCAAAATAGCCCAAGGCCAAAGAATGCCTTCTGGGTGCATGGCGGTCCTTGGACTTTTTTGTTTCCACTTTAGGAGGAATATAGGTTTTGTTTCTCTTTCATAATGGGGCTTGGACACCCTTGCCATGTCTTCACAGTTCCCTTTCTCTTTAGTAGACCTCTCTGAGCACTTCTTAGAAATCTCTCAGACATTGACTGAAGCATCTGGATTCTTCTTATGCTTTTCCAGCAAGTTTGCACAATGAATGCCTATGATGACATTTTGCCTCTCAGCTTCTGAGGATCTCCCGTGTTCATGCATACTCATTTTCCCCCTGCAAGAAACAGAATTACCCAGTGCCCGTTCATCTCTTGGTTCACCTGGTGCTCTCTTTATGGAACCCAGTATACTGTGATTCTCCAGTTTAATGGCTCCTGTTTTATTTATGAGAGCTCAAAGCTTTGTATAGAAAGCATTCTGTCTAGCTCAGAAAAGATTTCAAATTTGATAAAAAATGGTGCCAACAGAGGAGATGTCAAACACAAATAGAGGAAAGATCCAGTGATACTGGTTATAATCAGAATATCCATGGTTATCACGTAGGAACTTGGTAGAAGGAACTTCCTCAGAGAAAAATTAGGGGGCCATTCAGATCCCAAGAAGCTCATGACCACCAAGTTCCTGTTAACAGAAATACTTTGAGAACTTTACACCATAACATGCTGTAGATGATAGATCTGCTTCAACTGTGCATTTATTTGTGAACATAATCAAAAGTCAAATAACTACTCAGCTGTTTTTTGATTGAAGCTGTAGCTATAATAATTTTAGAAAACTTAGGCTGCAAGCTAGGAACTGGATTTGGAACACTGCAGCCTGCACGTGTTTGGGTGAACCCAATTCTCTACAACATTTACTCTAAAACATTTAACAGAAATATTACTGATTGAAACAAGAGTTATATGAACATACAGTTTCTAGATGAATGCTAAAAAATGGATAGGAGTCTCTTCAAAAATAAGGGAATTAATCGTTTTTAATGGCTGCAAATATTGAAAATGCCATATGTTCAAATTCCAAACTAATCTCAACAGTTGGTCAATAAAAAATAATTAAGAGATTTTGAAGTAACAGCCTATCTGAGTTTTAAAATATGTGTTTTTCAGAATATAGAGGAAATCACAGATCTGGGCATTTTCCTAGTCTCACTTTCAATTCTACCTTTGGACTTTGGTAATTATAACTCCTTCAAGTCCTCGACAAATTCTACTTACCTGCAAGACCCAGCTCAAAAATGTCCTCATCTGTGAATTCTCCCCTATTTATCTACTGTTTCCTTCTCCCTGTCCCCTTTAGAGTTAACCCTTCCCTGCTGTTCCCTATACATTATTTCACAACTGGCCTTTCTGAGTGTCTTTCCTGCTGGGCTGTGAGCACCTAGGGGAAAGCTGCTGGTTTTTTCATCTCAGAATCCTCAGGATGTAGTACAGTATGTAATCCCCTGGCATTTAAGAGACATTCAACATTTATTAAACAATAAACAACAGCATAGGTCACGCATGTGTGTGCCAGAGACAATCAGGTCCATGGGGGACAGAAAGGGAACTCTAAGGAGAAAGGAAGAATCCCATCCATGTTTCTAAAAAGAAACATGGCGACTCCTCACTGACCTTTCTGGCCCTGTCTTACATAGAAATTATTTTTAGACTGAAGCTTTATTAGAACTCAAAGCTTCACATGTTCTTCCCAGAAACTTTGTTAGCATTTTCCCACATAGTCTGATAGGCAGACCATTTTTCTTTTCTTGTTATGACTTTGGACAAATCCTGCTGGATATTCTGCCCTTTCCAGCCTTTAACAGGACATAATGCAGGCTAAGAGGTGGCCATTGTCCAGATGCTCCTCCATGTCTGCACCCAGCTCTCTCTCTACCACTTTCATCCTTTGAGTCCCTGTATCTCAAGGATAACATGTCCCTCTCCTGATTCCACCCTCCCACTTTCTTTGAGGCCCTTGAGTCCTGCCAGTCAACTAGTTAGATTTGTAAATGCTCATTTCTTGCTTTACCATTTTCCCTTAATCTCTGGGCATCCTCTGAGGGAAGGAGATGAAGGGTACATTGTACATTTCCTACAGTACTTTTTTAATGAACATTTATACTTTTTCCATTTGTGAGCCTTAATCAGTGGTTTTTAATTGCTGCATTAAGATCAGGGATAAGATCAAAGGAAAGAGAATCTTAAAAATACCATTGGCAAATGATTTAAAACCACTAAATTATCAAAACAATAATTAAATACGAACCAAATTTCATCTTCATTATATAAACACACAGGCAAATGACAGATTGTGTAGCCATGGGGGCTAACGCTCATGACCCAGAGATCTACAGCTGTGGCAGCTCCACACAGGCTCCTCTCCGCCCAGCTGCCTCCAGCTGTGGCCCCAATTCCTTCCTGAGCTATAGAGCAAACGGTATGAAAAGTTTGGAATAGAAGATAACAGATCTTTTCAGTTTACTAAGAGAAATTAAAATCCCATAGAAATCTTAGGAATGCAAATTTATGGGTGGAAGAAAGAAATTTTTCATATATATGACAGTTCTTTCTCCATGAGCAGGGAATTGAGAGATCTGGTTTATACCCAATTCAGCCACCAAGTGGCCATAATAATCTTGTCCAAGTCTCTTAACCTGTGATATCTTCAGTGATCACCAAAGTTCCTAACAGCACTAAAATTCAGCACTTCTATGATCCTTTCAGGAGAGTGTACAGAATGTGCAATGCAGAGATGAATGTAGATTCCAGTTTCTCCCCAGTGGCCTGGAGTAAGGAGCAAAATGCTTATAACTATGTGGATGCAAAGCAAAAGCAAATGAGGAATGAGAAGAGAAGGGAAACAGAAAATAATAAGCCTAGAGGGAGATTTAACAGTTTCTTGTGGGAGTAGCAGGAAAAAAAATAGAATAGTCAATAGTCAAAATGAGATGTTTGACCATGCTGGCTATCACCAAGAGCATAACAGACTGATTGCAAGATAATAATTACAAGATTCTAGTTAGCTTAGAGTAATGCCTGCCTCATGTTCATGAGTGTGAACCAGTAGATTATTGCACCAACCTTTCATTTTCTTCTGCTACCATTCACATATTACCTCTGGTTACTTTGTGATTCTGAGGCTTACCTTCGAAGACCACATGTTTTTTCTTAATGATAAAGAAATAAGAATTGATATGGGTTAATATTTTTCACATAGTATTAAGAAGACAGAAGGCGAGTTCAGTGCCTAAATATATGGTGGTTTTGGTATTTGTTCATGTAAGGACTAGTATCTGTTTTTCAGATGATTAGTGTTTAGTTGTTTTACATATTTTTCTAATTTTTTATTATGAGAAGATACACATAACATAAAATTTTTTGTATTAACTATTGTAAAATTTATAGTCAGTGGCATTAAGTATATTCACATTGTCATTCTTCCCTCATGACCACCCATCCACAGAACTCTTCTTATCCTGCAGCCTAAACCTCTGTCCTCCCCATCTCCCTATTCTACCACCATTCTACACTCCGTTTTTATGCTTTTGACTACTCTAAGTACCTCATATAAATGGAATCAGACAGTATTTTTCCCCTTCTGATTGGCTTATTTCACATAGCATAGTATCTTCAAGGTTAACCTGCTATAGCACATATCAGAATTTCCTTCTAAAACTGAGTCTTTTTCTACAGTAGATATATACTATATTTTGTGTATCCATCTGTCAATGGGGACATGTGGGTCACTTCTGTGTTTTAGCTTTTGTGAACAATGCTACCATGAACATAAATGTAAAAATTTCTCTTTGAGACCCTACTTTTAATTTGGGGGTTATATTTCTAGAATTAGATTTCTGAATTACATGATAATTTTATTTTTATTTTTGGAGGGATTGCCATATGGTTTTCCACAGTGGCTGTTCTATTTTATACTCCCATAAGCAAAGCATAAGGATTCCAGCTTGCTTACATCCTTACCTTTCTTGTTTTTTTAATTAAAAAATTATAGCAATCATTCTAATGACTGTGAGGTAGTATTTCATTGGAATTTTGTTTTACATTTTTCCAGTGATTAGCAACTTAAGCATCTTTTCACTGTATTAGCCATTTGTGTATCTTCTTCAGAGAAATGTCTACTCAAGTTTTTTGCTCATTTTTAGACTCTGTTGCTGGGTTTTTGTTGTTGAATTTTAGGGATTCTCTCTAATATAGTATGAGTGTCAACCCCTTAGAGATGTTACTGTCAAATATTCTCTCTAATTTGATGGGTTGCTTTGTTACTCTCTTGGTTTTGAAGTGTTTTTCTTTTTTAAATTTTTATAAAATCCAGTCTGTCCCATGTTCTTTTGGTGCCTATCCATGTGGTATTAAATACAAGAAATCATTGTCAAATCCAATGTTGGGAAGCTACTGCCTCATGTTTTCTTCTAAGAGTTTCATAGTTTTCGTTCCTATGTTTAGATCTTTGATTCTCTTTGAGTTAATTTTTGCATATGGTGTTAGAGTGTTAAATAAAGATGTTTCATATATGGAGGAAAATAACTTTTTTCTAGTTTCTCTAGTGTGATTTGTTGAAAAGACTGTCTTTTCCCATTAAATGATCTTAACCCTTTTTATGAAAATAATTTGATCACACAGGCAAGAATTTATTTCTGAACTCTATTCCATTCTGTTTGTCTATAGTCTGTGTCTGTGCTAGCACCCTGCCACTTTTATTACTGAACCTTTGTAGCAGGTGTTGAAATCAGAAACTGTGACTCCTCCAGTTTTGTTCTTTTTCATGATTGCTTCGACTAACTGGGTTCTCTTGAAATTCCATATGAATTTTAGGGATTTGGGGTTGTGTGGTTCAATGGTAGAGCACTTGCATAGGAAGCACAAGGCCCTGTGTATGGTCCCCAGCACAGAGGGGATAAAGATTTTAGAATGGGTTTTTCTATTATTGCAAAAAATACCATAGGATTCTGATAAAGATTGCATTAAATCTATGTATCATTTTAAATACTATTTTTATTTTACTAGTAAGTCTTCTAATCCATTAACATGGGTCTTTTTAATTTATCTAAATCTTTAATTTCTTTTAGAATTATTTTGTAGTTTTAATGTACAGACATTTTTCCTCCTTTGTTAATTTAATTCTTAAGTACTTTATTCTTTTTGATGCTACTGTGAATGGAATTGTTTTCTTAATTTTCTTTTCAGATTGTTCATTGTTAGTGTATAGAAATGCAAATGATTTTTGTATGTTGATTTTGTATCCAGCCACATTGTTAAATTCATTTGTTAGTTCTCATAGGGGTGTGTGTGTGTGTGTGTGTCTGTGATGGGGGGTAGAGAGAGAGAGAGCAAGAGAGAGAGAAAGATGTATTTATGGCTTTTTACATATAAGATGATATTATCTGTGAACAAATAATTTTACTTCTTCATTTATAATTTGGATATCTTTTAATTCATATTCTTGCCTGATTGCTCTGGGTTGGACTTCTCACACTGTTGGATACAAATAGTGAAAGTGGGCATCTTTGCCTTATTCCTGATGTTAGAGGAAAAGCTTTGAGTCTTTCACTGTTGAGTATGATGTTAGGTGTGGATTCTTCATGCATGCAATTTGCCTTGCAGAGGAATATTAGGTTTTCATTTTGAATGCTAGGATTAAATGGCAGATTTCACAGTATGATAATGATGAATGACAGATCTTAGGCTCATTCATAACTCTTCTATTTTCTTGCTCTCAGGCTTTGAACAAAGTGCTTAACTTCTGTGAGCCTCCAGTTCTGTCTGTGGAATTGTCCTCACAAAGTTGCGTGTAGGCATGGTTTAGAACTTCTAGGTAGCTTCTGAATCCATACCTGTATTCTAGGTATGAAGAGTGGGTTACTTTTCTGTGTTATTTGCAATGGAAGGAAGAAGAAATTGTTTCCTTTGACTTGACTTCATATTCCCATCTAGTTCACTCTTTCTATTTGCCTCCTATTTTAAACATACTGTGTGTAGGAGACTAGCCAATTTTGCTTTATTCTGAGGTTTTTCTCTTTTCAGGTTTAGGGGATTTTTTTCCTCACTGCCCAGACTCCTGTTTTCAATAGTTGGCACACACGGGTTGGTGGGCATATGCAAATCAAACCCAGAGGGGGAGAAACTGACAGTATATTTTGCATGTATTTTTTTCTGCACATTGGATCTTGAATGTCCATCAAAAGCCCATGTGTCAAAGACTTGATCCCCAGAGTGATGTTTTGAGAAGATGCTTTTGAGGATGGAGTCTAGTGAGAAGTCCTCAGGTTACTGGGGATGTGCTCTCAAAGGAGCGTGCCCATTCCCTTCCTCTTTCTCTCTTGCTCATGGCTTACAAAAAAGCAGTTTTGCTTAGCCATGCACTCCCATGATGTGCTACCTCACCAGAGGCCCAAAGCAACGGGGCTAACTGACCATGGACTAGAAACTCCCAAACTGTGAGCTAAACCTTTTCTCTTTATAAGTCAATTATCTCAGTTATTTCATTATATTACCCGGAATTCGACTAACAACCTTGCTAAGAGGTCTCTTTGCTACTCTGTGAGTTGGGCTCCCTTTCACCCAGGGCACAGAGTGTGAAGATGAGAGTGCTGGTGATGGTGGTGGCTGTAGTACATGCATGTGGTGGGTAGAAGTAACTCTTTTTTACTTCAAAGCTGATTGATGTAGGCCAGTCTCTTGTGTTCCCTTACTACCTTAATAGGATTAAAGGTAAAATCAATAAAGAGTTTATGACATCCTAAGGTTGCATCACTATGCTTTGAGATGGAAAGTTTCAGGAATGATTGAAGCAGGAGGGATTGGAGTGGATAGTGGGCAGGACCTGAGTTCTAGTAGTCACATAGTACAACTATATTGGTACCCCAATTTTTTTTTAAACTTTTACCAATAATAAAAAGAAGCATGGAGGAAATGGAGGAAATCAGGTAGCAACATAGAGAGATGAGAAAGAAATGAGTCAAAAGGTTTATAGTAAGAATAACAAGTGTCTGTCTGCACATGCTTATGTTCAGATAGTTTACCAGTTGATAAAAAGTGAGAAGTTCTGAGAGTTTAACAAGTATGCACTTTTGAGGTAATCTAATCCCAAATTCAGTTATTAAATCTTAAAGGGTGATGTTTTAAAAACGTAACTGAGCAAGTCATTTAAGTTACACTTTCTTGTAATGTGTGGCAGTGCCAGATATTATAAACGCTAGATAGAAAATTATTTTCCTTTTTTCTTTCTCTTCCTTACCCTTTTCCTTTTCTTCCCTTTGCCACTCCAAAGGCATGCATTAAACATTAGAATTAAAAGCATTTGCCTGCTATGTTATCTAATGTTTCCTACTTTCAAATTTCTAAGTCTCATCAGGGTTACTCAGTAATTTTAATTTTTTTCAAATTATCACAGTAGGGGAGAATTTGAAGGTGACTTGCAAAAGAGAATGTGGCTAATAAGAAGGGAGACAGTGAAGTCTCTTAATTAGCAATTATTTCAGTATTCTACTCTAGTAGATTTGAGTCAACTAACAAGTGGAGAATCATATATTCTAAAAGAAAACTAGGTATAACCCCAGGTGATATTTTATGCCTTCTAAATCAAGTATAATTCCATGCCCTTTTGCTGTCACTAGTGGTATGGTAGAATGAATATGGCAAATATTGATTTTTGGTTTTGTAATAGTAAATATTAGCTATTATTAATGTCAGTGGTCTTGATATCAGACCAGTTAAGAGTTTGACCAAACTTGACATCATGTGATTTCATTTTCTTCACAGAAAAGAGCAATCATTTATTTTCCAACCCTAATGTTAACTGGAAGTTCATTCAATAGACATTTAGGTTCACAGGAGCCATTTGACTCCAGAGCTGCTATTGTCACCACCCTGGAAATACATCATTCTTTTTCTCACCTCCACTGAGTCATTCATCCAGCAAATATTCATTCAGGACTTATCTGGTCTGTGAGATATACAGGTTCTTCTAAGAACCTATGGATTATCTGGGAGCCAGGTACATTCAAGGTACAACAGGAACATAGAAAATCAGGAAGTAATTAGAATAAGCACAGGGAAAGGGGACAGAGTGGTCACAAATGGGATCCAAAAAGTGATGGAAAACGATGGCTGTCAGAGCAATGGAGAAAGACTGTGAACCACTGTGTGGTGCCTCTTGAGAATTACAGCCAATGATGGGAAGAGGTAGGACTAGGAGGACTGAGCTGGGGGTTGATCCAAAAGCATTGGGGTAACCAAAGGGTTTTGAGCAAGAAAGTGATCTGAGTAGGTTTGCAGGTAGACATCAGTGTGGAGAAAGGGTTGGAGGTGGTCTGCTCAGGAGGAAGGATGCTGAGGCTGCTGTATGCAGTCTTTCGGATGAGAAGTGCTGAACTTCAACTAAGAAAACAGAGATAAGGAGACTATATTTAGATTCTACTGGAAAAGAATTATTAAGGGGAGATTACTCTAAGTAAGGAAGAAGAAACAGGCTGAGACACGCAAGTTGGGCAGTTGAGAGGTGACATTCATTGGTGGTGCTTTTGGGTTGGGATGAATTTTAGTGCCCTTCTTCCCTCTGTAATTTCACATATATGCTTAAGAAAAAAGGTAAATGATGTATAAGCCCTGCTTTAGTAATAATCAGGCGAGCATCCAAAGCAAGCCCAGAGCACAAGGCCCAGAAATGTAAGCAGGACTGTCCCATAAGAAGAGATGGCTGAATCTTGGAGGAAGGTGCTGGGTTCTGAACTCGAGAGACCAGGAGTAGGTTGGCTGGCTACCCCCAAGGCTAAACTCTGTTTAAGTGTCCTTACCCTAGAAGAGCAAGACCTGGGAAAAAACAAAATGGAGAGATGCCATTCTGTTGCTGAAGAACATTGATCTCACCTATTCTTAAAATTCAACCCAATGAATATTTCAAGAGCTGATTAGTAAAATTTGCAACTTTTCCTCTGGGGAAGAAATAGTGAGGTGGGGTGAGAACAGTGGGGCAGTGACATTGTCTCTTCTATACCCAGGGTAGAAGGATAGAGTGACAATAGTCATACGCTCCTTTCTGGACAATCACCACCAATACTGCACACAGTGACTCTGATGCTCTGAAACAACCACCAGGGAACATAAGCAGAGATGCTTGAACTGGAGAGAAAGAACTATTTGGGATTCATCAGAATGTTGGTTGGTGCTAAATGTGTTAGAAGGTGGAGGATATCTTGGAAGAATGTTAAGTGCATTGAAAGTGGGATATGGGAGACCAATATTTCAGGGACAGACAGAAAAAAGAGTTATCTAGAGAGGGAAGAAAATAAAACAGGAAAAAAAAGTGTCCCAAAATCCAAGAGAGGAGAAAATGTCAAAAAGGAAGGAGTAGCTAATAGGACAAAATGCTGCAGATACATCAAGCAATATGTTTTAAAACTGACCATTGACTTTTTCAAGCAAGGACCACAGGTAGCTGGTTCAGCATCAGTGGTAGTTGCAGGAAGAGGACAGGTTTATGCACAGAAGGAAAGGCTGAGGGAGAGGTGGAAAGTGCAGGAATCAGTGGAGGGGAAGCAGCAGCAAACTCAAGATCCTGGGAACCAGAGCTCCAGGTGAAACTTCACCTCAAGTAGACCATTCTCACAAATATGGTAGGACATAGGGTTATGGAAACCAAGTAGGTAACACAGAAAAGGAATATTTTATCAAAGGAGTAAGACTGATTGCTACTAGATCATTATTTCATTTCAACTTTCTCAAAGATTTTGCCTTAATTACCTGAAAGCCTAAGAAACTCTACTCAACACATTTGGCTTTGACATGTGAAATCAGTATAGATCTTGGAACTTGGTTCCTGTTTAACAAGAAATGAACTGTAGGCATTTGTATTTCAGGGACCAAAATGAATAATCAAACCTAATTAATTGGTAACCAATCAATGCTTTTTTCTTATTTCCTGTCCCTCTCTCTATATAATGGCAAGTACATAAAGTTAATCTTACTCTGAACAGACTAGAGACCCTTTGGAGACTGGAGGGAACCATTCTAATGATTATGGGGATGATGTGGCCATCTTTCTCATTGTGCTCCAAATCCTTCCTTACTTGGTGTTTTTCGTGTCTTCTGTGCCAGAGACTGGTCTAAAATGTGCAGATCCCTTTTATTAAGTGGTTGTACACTGGACAGGTCATGATTCTTGCTATCCCTGCTGTTTAAGCTTCAGTTGTTTCAAACATTGTTTATGATTGCTTAAAATATCCTTTCAGCCTACGTTCAGTTTTTACCAACTACTCACTGGTAGGTAAAGTTCATGAGCTCAGTGGTGGTGAGAGAAGGGGAAAGAGCAGGAGTTGATGACACACCACTTCAAAAGGAATATCAAAATAGCACTACATTGACCCCCAAGGGTGGAGAGGACCTTCAGAGAATATAACTGTATTGTAGCATCAACCTAAAAAGGGAGTTTCTGATGGTCTTTGTGAGAGGTGATACTAGTTTTCCTCTTAATCACCATTGTTCTCTAGCATCTCCATGATGTATAAGTCTTCCCAATTTTTTCAAGGAAACAGAATATAGGAGTAGCTTCTGTATGTAGATTGATCTTTGGTTTCCTGCAGCTCCCAAGGGTATATCTGTATGTCTACCTAATACCATGGAATGAAGCAGTGGGCCTGATGGAATTGTCACCTTGTATCCCTTCCCATAATAGTACTGCTCATCCAAGATAGTTCTGGTCCAGTTCAAGGTACCCTCTTAACATGACATCATAAATTAGCATATCATCAACCCAGCACTCCTTTTGGTGATCAACACTTCTCTCATTTCGTCACTTTGATAGAACCTCACAAGTTCTTGGAAGTTGTGAAGAAGTGTACTTTGCAGGGGCAGAAGTACTATTGCAATGAGTTCCCAGGAGTAGTCAGGATGTGGTTCCTATGCCATTGTTAGATCTGCTTCAGGGGTACTTCCAATGACATATTTTTGATTTTAGTATATATTTCAGGTTGAAGAAACTCTCTCCTAATCTAAATTGCCCAGTTTGTAGAGTTTCTGTAGTACCTAGTTATTATTCCTTCTCATATAGCACACCTTTGAACCACTTCATTGTCCTATAGGTTTTGATTTCGGAAAAGTGAGTAAACTTTCAATATTAGCATGAGTAAAACAGAATTGGAAAAAAAATGTGCTTTTGCTGCCAAATGCTCCAGAACCTATTACTTCAATATAAGCCATTAATTTGTGCATAAAATGTAGTGGTGCTTCCTGATGAGATCTTGTGTTTATATTAGATAAGGTAACCTGGTCTGCACAACAGATATGAGTTGTACATCAGCTTGAAAATCTTTAGGATAAAGCACAACAGGAGTCAGTTTCTCAATCATGTAATGTGTGTTCTTGATTAATGGGTGGCATGAACTAATGATAACTAATCATCCAAGCAATGATTGGGAGACCCAGCTTTCTTTCTTGTGACTTGGCCATTTTTAACACAAGACTTCCACCATTACCATGGAAGGGGAAAAGACATGAAAGATTGTACATGTTCAGGAGCCAGTCTTAGAAGTGGCACACATCACTTATGACTTGGCCAGTCACATACAAGGAAGCTGGAATCCAGCTATGTGCTCATGGGGAAGAGGATATAGCTGTGGGTTAGTAGATAGCCTATCTCTGCCACAATTGTGTTCTTTCTTCCTTTACACCCTCTCTGTGCCTTTCTATTTTTTTTTAATTTCTATAATGAAAAGTTTGGCAGTATAACCCAAATGTTGAGAATTTAAGAAAGAATCTAAAAATATACAATCTCATTATATTTTATGAATTTTAAGTTATGTGAATTTAAAAAGTGTGATTTAAATGTTAGTAAATATTAGCAGAATCACATTTAATGTGTAGAATTTGAAAAGCTGAAATATACCTAATTTTAAAATAATCTATATAACTTCAAAGCTAGCAAGCAAAGCAAATTGTAGAGCAGTTATGCTTTTGACACTTAATAGCCTTTACTTCAGATGATAACAGAAATATCCACTATTCTTTATAGTTATAAAATGAATCATCAAATTCTTTACATGCATCATAATCTTTGGTGATGATTTTAGTGATTGGTGTGCTATCATCTTAATGTCATGGTTATTCTAATTTAAAATCTTTTTTATAACCTGAAACAATGCTATATAAGAACTCATGAATTATGGTATAAGCACCAGTGTTGAAAGTGCACCTGCAAGGGTTTATAATAATAATCAAGAAGTAGAGGATGAAAAGTTAAAATAGAATAACAGAAGGAAAATAAGCTAAACTAATATTTAGGAGTACCAGACATCATTCTCAACATTGGATGGTATTGACCCTTTTGTATTACATGATGTTTTAGATTGTATTGTTCTAAGCACTTGCATTATATTAACTATATTTATATTTGTCACTTTTCTTGTATAAATTTAGAAACATAATGCTCTGAGTTGATGGCCACACACCTTTAAATTCTGCCATGACATGCCATGATATTCATTTAGGAATGAATACTCTGCACACTCTTAGGGATTTTGTTGAAAAACTTAAAAGAAGATTTAAACAATCTTTTTACTTGGCCTATTCTGGAACTAATCCTGTGGGATAATTAAGAAGTATATATTATCATAATATAATTCTACAGGAACATGTCCCTTGAATACAGGCAGCTGCCTCATCACTTTATACACAACCAGTGAGTCACATTCTTGTGATTTCTCCATATTGCTGGATTTAGATCCTTAACTTACTGTCTCTGTTTTCCTCCATGCCCTAACAGATGGGAGAGCCTGTAACCCTCCCACCAATGGAGTAGTATTTCATTTTATTTTTCCTTCCTGGAACCCCTATTAGATTTAGACATCCAGTATTGAGAATGGAAGTTGAGAAAGAGAAGAATCAGTGGGATGGAGATAGGGGAGTGACTGACAGAGTCACTAATTAATCTCTTCATTTATCAGACTGTTATTAAGAATACTATGCACCAGGCATTGTTGTAGGCGAAGGAGTTTCACAAAAGAGGAAGTAATCAAGGTCCACTAGGGAGGAAAAGTGTTAAAAAACCCGAAACAAACAAGGAACTAAATGAATAGACAACAGTGATATGTCTAAGTTTCCCTGTGAAGAAACTTCACATACGGAAGTGAAAGGACCTAGTATGTTCCAGGAACCTAGAGGTGTTTTATGTTTCTGGTGTGTGGACTGTGCTAGAGACTACCACTGCCTTAACCTTTGGGTGATAGGAAATCCTGTCCTGGGTCCTGCCCTATATGGGGTGTCACTCTGGCAAGAGGCTTATGGGACCAAGGACCTGCCAATCTAAAGTCCATGAACTCCATATTCCAAGTTTCCTAGAACATTCTTCTTGGGTGACATCCAGGCTCACTTCCAAGGTCGGTGCTGACTTCTCCACTGACAGTTCTCTTGGCATTTTTCTCCTTACAGTTTCCTATAGGGTGTGTACGCACAGAGAACAGAAGCATCTTCAATCCCTAAGTGGTGTCAGAGGCCATTTGCAGGATGTTGTGACTCAGTTCTGACATCAGACAGGGGTGTCCACAGTATTGCTTATAAGACTGCTCATGAAGGGAAATCAGGAGTGGAATAAGAGGGGGGCAGGGTGCAGACCAAGAGCCCAGAGGTCTATTTCCCGTGTTGGACTCTGAGGAGTCCAAGAATCCTAAATTCACCCCTGATCTCCAAGTGCTTTAAGCAGTTATATTTGCTAGGATAGAAAACTTGAGCATACTTAATGCTTTGTAAGTTTGATTTGTCAATTTTGATCTTCCTACGTAGGATCCATTTCTACTCTGGCCCAGGCCCCACAACTGTAAAGTATGAGCTTCACACAGATGAAGTGGAGGAGATAGATTGGGTCAAATGATGCAGATCTTGGTGTCTCCTGCCAGTTAGCAGTAGGGAGCTAACAGACATATTTGAGGAGAAGATACACATGATCAGATGAATTTTTATAAAAGACAACTTCAGGCACTGAGCTGGTTGGAAGCTGTTGCCCTTGATTAGCTCACTGACGACCAGGAACTGACCTAAGGCTGTAGAAGAGACAGGGAAAAATGAAATTGAGAAGACGAGGGAGACCTGGGGGACATTTATGAGGTAGAATCAATGAGATTTCCTGATTGATTAATAGGTCAGTTAATATGTGAAATGACAGAATGGCAGTTGGGGAATTAAAGGAACAGAATTCATTAGAGGAATTGAGAAGGGCATATTTCATTGTTGGTTGGGAAACTGTAAGGAGGAAAATGCCATTGATTGAGATGGGAAGGCATAGTTTGAAGAGAAAATGCCTTCAGTTTCAGGTTTCCTGAGTTGGAGGGAGGTATCTCTAAGATATCTGGGCACAGTTGTGCAGCTGACACTGGAAAAAAGAAGTCAGAGATAGACCCAGACTTTCCCACCTCTGCATCCCAAAGCCACATACCTGTGTTGTAGCGTGCAGAAGTTGATCAATACTGTATACAAAAATGAATGACCCACAGTAATTATTCCTTTGACTAAATGCTTGAGTTAATCAAGATTTGAAACTTAGATTGTGACAGACTCTACCTTTTAAGTTATTCTTGTACCTCACATCACCTGAGGCTTCAGGGTGTTTAGATTGGCTGCCCAGAAGTGCTGCATTAAATATGGAACAAATCTGCATGATCTTCCTTTGATGTAGCTGGTTTGTACTAAAAGACATTTCTATCACAGACTTTTTACCCTGGTCAATGCCTTCACTCTATATTTTATATATTCTTGATTTAAATAATTTTATGTTGGAGCTGTGTTAGCTTCTATAACTTCTACAACCATAAAACATAATTATCCCACAGACATATCAGATAATGTTATGAAAGTAACACTGAATCAAAATGACTTTCACTGAGTCGTATAAAGAACCCTCATGATTTCTTTCTTCTAATGATTTCAAAAATTATAGGGCAGGTCATGTTCAAAAAAGAATCAAATTATAAGTAGAGGAATTACATTGGATGTGTGCCCAAATTCTTAAGATAGACCATTGGCGATGATTGGAAAGTTTCCTTGGGACTTGAATCCAAATCGTGTCTCCATGATGCAGTGTACCCTCATGCTAAGCCTGAGAATAAATCTGATCTCTCAATATTCTTCTCTAAGGCACACTGGCAACAGAGTAATTTATAACAATTCCTTCTTAAAGAATTTTGTGAAAAATTCTTATGATAGATTAGAGAACTAATGGGAAAAATATCTATTTATTATACTTAAATTATTGATGGTGATGTAGATAATGATATGCCTCATTCTTATGCATCATCATTATTGCTCTATTCACAAATTTTATTCATAATTTATCCTGCATTGTCCTGTGTTATGCTATTCTTCCAGGTAACAATTACATATACTCTAAGGACCATGTTTGGCTATAGAAATTATGTGAGGCTAGCATCTCTTTAAAAGAGTAATAGTAATGAAATCTAAAAGCAGCATGTTATTTTTAAATGTGTTATATAAATAAAATTACTAGGAAAAATACATTAGAATTACTAATATGTTTATTGAATGGTATGACTGTAAGTCTATCTTTCTTTATAGATATTTTCCCAAATTTCTCCAATGAACATACTATTTTTATATTTGGAAAAAGTCAATCTATCATTTTTTAAAAAAGAATAAAAATATGCATGAAGGAAATATATGGATGAGGAACAGGGGTGGTAAGTTCCCAAGAGACATGCATGCATGCACACTCACATTCCTGGCAAGGAAAGCGTAAAGCCAAGAAAAAGAGAGCAGTTGTTGAGATCTTGCTATCCTTATTGAATGGAAAGAAGTCAAATCACAAAAAGTACTTGCTTTTTGTTTATCTCTGAGAAGTCACCAACTACCAGTCATAACTGAAGATTTTTTTTTGTGGTTAGTAGAAACACCAATTTCTGCAAAATATTTTTATTTTATAGCTGGGCAAGGTGGTGCACGCCTATAATCCCAGTGGCTCAGGAGGCTGGGACAGGAGGATTGCGAGTTCAAAGCCATCTTCAGCAACAGCAAGGTGCTGAGCAACTCAGTGAGACCCTGTCTCTATATAAACACAAAATAGGGCTGGGGATGTGGCTCAGTGGTTGAGTACTCCTGAATTCAATTCCCAGCAAACCCCCCATCCCAAAGAAAGAAAGAAATATTTTTATTTTATAATTTGAATAGTTATGTTATCATCTCATTTTCATATCATCAGGGATTTAAACACATAGGAAATTCAAGAGAAAAATAAAACAGCCATGTGCCCACAATCCAGCTTTTTCAAACTTTGCACTTCTGCTAGGTTTGCTTTACATATTGTAGCGGCGCTGGTGAGTATAACATTGCTACGTTATAGTGGATAAAAGGGGAGACTCCTGGGGAAGCAGAAGGGGCTATCTGTGGGGCAGTTTATATAATTACTTAGGGAAGCATATTTGACTTTCCTTGATTCTAAGTTGGGAGTGAGGACAAAAATTAAAGAAGCTGAGAGGTAATAATCAAGTGCTGGCTATTTGGAGCTGATTGTTGGGAAGGTTTTTGTTGAGCTTCCTCACTGTCACTGGTGATAGCAATCTGGTTTACTGCAGATTTGACTTCAAGCAGGCTGGTTTCCTGAGCTGTTTATTGGAGATAAAGGGATTGGTTTCCTGGGCAGGCTGCTGCAGGTCCTGGGTCAAAGTACTATTTTTATATATGGTCTGGCTGTTGTTCATTTAAAAGAGTAATAGTAATGAAATCTAAAGGCATGATATTATTTTTAAATGTACTATATAAATAAAATTATTAGGAAAAATACATTAGAATTACTAATATGTTTATTGAATGGTATGACTGTAAGTCTGTCTTTCTTTATAGATATTTTCTCAAATTTCTCCAATGAACATACTATTTTTATATTTGGTAAAAGTCAATCTATCATTTTTTAAAAAAGAATAAAAATATGCATGAAGGAAATATATGGATGAGGAACAGGGGTGGTAAGTTCCCAAGAGACATGCATGCGTGCACACTCACATTCCTGGCAAGGAAAGCGTAAAGCCAAGAAAAAGAGAGCAGTTGTCGATATCTTGCCATCCTTGTTGAATGGAAACACATCTTTCATGATACCTGAGGTTATCTATGTTAACCTGTTGAATGTTTCATTTTATGACTATACAACATTTTACCCATTCTCCAATTGATAAACTTATATCTCAGCTTTTTACCATTAGGAAAAATGCTGCAATCGATCTTCACATCTATTTGCAGAAAATATTTTTATTCAGTGTATTATACCATAACTTTTTGGCCATATGTCAGCTTTCTGTTTTTTTTTTTTTTTTTGAACCAGAGAGATGAGTTTTTACAAGTCTTTTCTTTCCCTTTGGTGAAATCTAATGTATTATAACAGAATTGAATTATCTCTGGACTTAGTATACACTGCCCACGATTTTGCAGAGTCTGATAGGTCAGGAAAGTATGTGTGTTTTGTTTTGAAATTCTTATGACAAAAAAAGAAAAGAAAATCATTGTTTCTTCTCCTTCTGCAAAAATACAAATTCATCTTTCTATTCCTCCTGTCTCCCAAGTTAGTCTGGAATGGCAACTTCATCAATCCAGCAGGATGGGAGCCTCTTGAAGCTAGCTATTATAAATAGCCTCCAGCGTTGCTTATTCAGGACATTATCACATAAAGCTCACTCTGCGTGAATGTTTTCGGTCAAGGCCAGGTGACTAATAGATACTTAACTAGAAGTTAAATTGACCGCAAGTTCTAACATGAACCTTTGGTATTGAGTAATTGTCAACACGGTTATTTTATGTTTATCCTCTCCTTTAAAAGTTCTATGTATTGAATATTAATTGAGTACTCTAGCCTGTATATGCTTTCTAGGAATTTCAGTGACTTATCTCTTTACTCCAGCTAATCATTTACTGCACGTGAACATAAATACTATTTTTTTCAAGAAAAACAAAAATATAAATGGTAGAAAAAATGCAAAGTTGTGATACTTATGTAACTGATGTTTTATTTTTATTGTATTTATTTAAGGGATACAACATGTTTTGATGTATTCATGCATAGTGAAATGGTCACTGTCAAGCAACTAAACATCCTTCATTTCACATAATTACCTTTATGTGTGTGTGTGGGGGGGGGGGGGTAATAGCACCTAAAATCTATTCTTTTAGCAAATTTCCAGTATACAATACAATATTATTTACTATATTCTTCCTGCTATATATTAGATCTCCAGACTTATTCATCCTGCATAGCTGCAACTTTATACCCCTTGACCCACATATCCCCATTTTCTCCCTGCCCTTACTCTACTTGCCCCTGGAAATTCCATTAATTTTCTTTGTTTCTGTATAATAGCCTTTTTGACATTCTATATTTAAATGAGAACATGCTATATTTTTCTTTCCATATCTGGCTTATTTCATTTAGCATAGCATTCTTCAGGCTAATCCATGGTATCGCAAATAACAGGATTTCCTTCTTTTTAAGGCTGAATAATATTCCACTGTGTGTATATTTCACATTTTCTTCAGTATTTATCCATAGACACTGGTTATTTCTATATGTTGGCTATTGTGGATAATGCTGCAATGAGCTCAGGGGTCTTTTCAATACCAGCCATCTGAACGGTGAGAGATGATCACTTATTATAGTTTTGATTTGCATCTTTCTGACAATTAGTGATTTGAGCACCTTTTCATGTATGTCGGCCATTTATTTTGCCATCTTTGGGGAACTATCTATTGAATGAAGTCCATTACTCATTTTTAAATAATGTCAATTTGTTTTTTTTTTTTCTTGTGTGTGTGTGTGTGTTTATAGAGTCACGTGCTTCTTAAAAACATATTTTGGCTATTAACCCTTTGTAAACATGTTGGTCTCTAGCATAACCTCCCTAGTGTAAGCTCCCTTTTCATTTTACTGTTCCTTTGGCTGTGCAGTAGCTTTTTAGTTTAACCTAATTCCACTTGCTTGTTTTTACTTTTATTGCTGTATTCAAACATGTCCTTGCCAAGGCTAATGTTAAGGCAATTTGTCCCTGTTCTTTCTTTTGGGAATTTTATGGTTTCAGGCTTGATATTGAGGTGTTTGATTCATTTTGAGTTATTTTCATCGATAGTGTAAGATGAGTCCATTTTCATTCCTTTGCATGAAGATGTCCAGCTTTCCCAGCAGTACTTACTGAAAAGGTTATCCTCTCCTGGTGCCTATGTGGTGCCCTTGTCAAAAGCTGGTTGACCATACAGGTTTATTTCTAGATTCTCTCGTCTGTTTCATTGGTCTTGGTATCTGTTTTTCTGCTACTAACATACTACTTTGATTATGATAGCTTTTTGATTTAATTTTAAATGAGCAAGTGCAATGTCTTCAACTTTGTTTTTCTTTTTCAAGACTGGAAGTATCCCCGTTACTTCTGTTTTTCTGGAAGAGTTTAAGAAGTATTGGTATTAATTGTTCTATGCACGTTTGGTAGAGTTCACCGATGAAGCTGTCCAATCCTGGGTTTTTCTTTGTCAGGAAGTTTTGTTACTCCCGACTCTTTATTTGTTATGGTCCATTTGGGTTTTCTGTTTCTGCCTATTTCAAGCTTGATAGGTTGCATATTTCTAGGAATTTGCACGTTTCCGTTAGGTTATCCGATTCATTGGTGTATAATTATTTATACCATTCACTGAGGATTTTTTTTTATTTTTGAAGTTCCCCTTTCATTTCTTATTTCATTTGTTTGAATATGCTCATTAAAAAAAAATCTAGCTAAAGGTTTTCTTGTTTTGTTTGTTTTCCAAAAAAACAACTTCTAGTTTTATTCATTTCTTTTCTGTCAATGAGCCATATCCCAGCCCCCCTTTTTTTTCAATTTTAAGACCAAGTCTCCCTAAATGGCTGAGGGTCTCCCTAAGTTGCCCGGGCTGGCCTCAAACTTGCAATCCTCCTGCTTCAGCCTCCTGAGTGGCTGGGATTATTGGTGTGTTCTGCCACAGCAGCACTTTCTTCCTAGAGTGTTTCTAGATTTTGTTCCATTTATTTTCACCCTGGTCTTCTTTTTTTCTGCTAATTTTGGCTCACATCCTTCCTCTTTTTATGTTTACTTGAGATGTCAGGTTAGAGTGTTCAAGTTCTTTCTTCTTTCTACATTAAAGTGTTTCTCGCCCCAACTTCTCTTTTAGAATGGCTGTTCTATAACCTTTAGTTTCTGATGTATTGTGTTTCCATTTTCCTTTACCCCAAGGTAGTTTTTAATTTCTCTTTTTATGTCTTCTTTGACTCATTGGTTGTTCAGTAGCATGTTGCTTAGTTTCCATGTATTTGTGAATTTTCTTCCTGTGATTTATTATTGAACTCAGGGGTACTATACCACTGAGCCACATCCTCAGCCCTATTTTGTGTTTTATGTAGAGACAGGGTCTCACTGAGTTGCTTAGGGCCTCACCGTTGCTCAGGCAGGCTTTGAACTTGTCATTCTCCTGTCTCAGCCTCCAGAAGTGCTGGGATTTCAGGCATGAGTCACCACCATGCCTAGCTCCTCCTGCTATTGATTTCTGGGTTCATATTATTGCAGTTGAAAAAGATACTTGCTGTGATTAAATTTAAAATTTGTTTAGACTTTCTTTGTGGCCTAACATATGATCTATTTTGAAGAATATTCTATATGTGCTTGAGAAGAATGTGTATTCTTCTGCTATTGGATGAAGTGTTCTTTAAATTATCTGCTAGGTCCATTTGGTCTAATGTGTCCATCAACTCCTTCAGTTTTCCAACTGGAAGATCTATCCATTGTTGAAAGTGGGGTATTGATGCTCCCTATTATTGCACTGATTTCCATTTGCGTGGAATATTCTATTCCTTCACTTTCAGCCTGTGGATGTCCTTAAAGCTAAGATGGGTCACTTTCAGGCAACAAACAGTTAGATCTTGTTTATTTGTTCATTCAGTAACTCTATATCTTGTAATTGGAGAATTTAACTCATAGACATTCAAGGTAGTTATTGATCAGTAAATAGTTACTACTGCTATTTTGTTCATTATTTTCTTGTTTGTAAAAAAGGAAGAAACTCCCTTCTTCCTCTCTTGCTGTCTTCTTTTTAGAGTAGATGGTATTCTGTAGTAGGATGCTTTCTCATCCTCTTGTGTGTGCATTGCAGGTATTGTTTTGTAATTACTAAAACCCTTATGTGGATAGGTGGATAGTTTTTGTTAATCTCTTTTAAGCTGATAACTTCTATCACATATAAAAAACTCTACACTTCCTCTTCATCCCCACATTTTATCTGTGATATCATAATTCATACCTTTTGATATTGTTTATCTCAACAAATTATGGTAGCTATAGTTATTTTTTGGTAGTTTTGCTGCCACCATGTTTTAAAAACCCAATCTTCTCACTCATGAACTTGTTTCATGTATTTCACTGCCTCTACTATTTCTTGCCTGAGGTTCCCCCCCCCCCAGACGAAGGAAAAACCACATTTCTAACAAATCTTACTATCTCTGGGCTTACCCTCCCTCAGGCTATTCTTCCAACTGTAACCAGAATAATATTCTAAAATTAAAATCTAATTATTTTCCTGGTTAAAACCCATAAAGACTTTTTATTATCTTTAGGATAAAGTAATACTCACTTAGACTGATAGGAAAAACACTTTGTGACCTGAACACCACCACTCCAAGCTCCTCCTCTGTCACTCTGCAGCATAGACACACACGAGGCAGCCCTATCCTCCAGCTACACTCAGAGGTTGCCAGATCTGCCACCTTGGCCTGAAGTATTCCTCCGTCCCTTTCTTGTCTTTCTGACTTATTCTTTAGGCTTCAACTCCAGAGTAACCTGCTTAGTAATGCTGTTTCAGAGCTTGTTTCCTAACCTACAGAGCCAGGGATGCCCCCTCCTCTCTATGCCCCAGCCCATACATCCCTCCATTCTTCCAACATGGCACTTGACATGAGATTTATAATTAGGAATGTTTGCCCCCCGACAAGAGTTTGCAGAGGGACTGTGTCAAATTTTTCATTTCTAAAATTTTAATTTAAATTAAAATACATTTACATATATAAAATAGATTTTATTATTACATTTACATATATATTTACAAATATAATACATTTACATATATATATATACATGCAAACATACATACATAAATACACCTTTCTTTGAGCTCCCCCCGGCACTTGCTTTCTGAGAGTTGACATGTAATTTAATGCCAAGCCTTCAATTCCCTTATGAAGAGTTTGAGCTTAGTTTTTGAGATTTTGGAGGAGTCATTAAAAAGCTCAACCCAATATCCATCAAGAATAAGGCTGTTTGTTCAAACTCCTTTTTCTATCCTTACATTCAGGAAAACGTGTAGTCATTTGTTGAATAAATTGAAGGAAGAAAGAAATGAAAGAGGAGGGATAGTGGAGAGGGAAGGAAAGAAAGAGGACAGGAGAAGGAGAGAGCAAGGGCAGGGTCAAAAAGCGATCTTGTAACTCCATGAGGCATTATTGAAATCTACACAGTGGAGGAGATACCTAAACAACATCAGAATTCTGGTGGAAAAGAGGAAAAAGAAAGAAATCAATATTGAACAGGAAACTCACAATATTCCTAACAAAAAAAAATGTTTGGTGATATGCAAAAATAAATCACACATGAAAATTGCCCTAAAAAGCTTTCTGTGGGATAAAGGAGGTTAAAACATGTGTCTATATAAAAGTACAAAGCAAGCAATAAGAATTGGTGCATTAGGCCTTCTGCAAAAATCTATTAAATGAATAAATAAGTGAGCAAACAGAAATATAGATGAAGTTCTTAGGGGGCCACAGAGCAGAAATAAATTCCATCTAACTGAGGGTTTATGGGAAGGGAAAAATAATCCTTGACCTTGGACTTGAGGACAGGGAAAATTTGTATAATATGAATAAGGAGGCAGGGATGGAGTTGAGGGAAGAATGGAGAAAGGAACATTCCAGATGGAGTGAAGAGGGGAGGGAGGTGAAGGGAACCTGATTAATGGTTTGACCAAACAGAACTGCTTTAATGGCCCACAGTAAAGATGGCCACATTTCCATCACTATATATACTGGCACTCGTACACACATTATTTTTGTTGTTTTGGTGTTTCCACTATTATGGTAACCACCAAATTCTACTTCTACTTCTCCAAAAGCTTTAAAATTGATTCAGAAGTTGCCCAAAGAACATCAGTTAAAACAGTGATGTGTACCTCTTGTGACTCCAGCCTGGTTCCAGGGCATAAATATGGAGACTGAAAAGTGAGCTCCTGTGAGCATTGAATGTGGGTGGCAGCAGAATTTTCATAGCCTTGTTTCTTAATGAAGGATTGGAAAATCTTTAACCAGAGCAAACCAAAGGCTAAATGAGATGCTAAAATCCTCAGGGTCAGGAAATCCAAATAGCACAGAGAAATGATATTGCCTTTGACCACAGAGAATTGCACTTGTGCGGTGCTGCTCAGGATCCTGAATCCCTGCAGCAAAAGAGTCTTTTTCCAATCATCAAAGCATAACCTTTAGCGATTGTGACAGCTATCTTCACATGCTTCTCCTAGGTGCTCCATGGAGAAGGTTGAGTATGACAATAAGAAAGGGAAACCATGTTTTCTGTTTTACAGACATTTAAAAAATGATGAAGTTTAATAGCATGATCTTTTTTATCTAGTAACATTTTAAATTTTAAAATACATGGTTGAATCTCCTTTTTTGTATTATAAGCAATGCTAAAAAAGTAGGAAAAGTGAAATTGTAATGTATTTTTTTAAGTATAATAGAAAAAAAACCAATTTCCTTATCTTTATGAATTATTTCATACTTCCAAGTGCTTACCAATCACGTTGATTCTTTGGGGGAATTTAAACGCAGATATCACTCAGCTTACAGTGAGAATACATACTGATGAAAACATTAGAAATTGGAAATATTGGGATGAGGATTTAGCTTAGTGGTGGAGCATTTGCCTGGCTTGCATGAAGCCCTGGGTTCCAGTCCCCTTCCTCCCCCCACACACAAAAGATAAAAGAAAAATCTAAGTCTAACATGCATTGAATGCATCTAACCTATCAAGCATCATATCTTATACTTACCTACCTTAAATGTGCTCAAAACATTTACAATAGCATACAATGGGCATCACAGTGGAATATCATACAGCATGTTAATAGCCTAGAGAAGTTCAAAATTCAAAATTTGAAGTATAGTTTCAAAAGAAGTAGTTTTGGAAATCCAAGTACAGCTTCTACTAAGGGCATATTGCTTTTGCACCACTATAAAGATTACAAGTCGAACAGTCCTTAAGTTGGGGATCATTTGTTCAGTTTGACAAGTGAAAACAATCTTTCTGTTTGAATATAGATTGAGAGTATATGAGATCAGAAGAGATGGATGTCATTCAACTTCAATAAATAATGGTCACCTGCTATGTCTGGTACTCAGCTGGGTATTAGGAATCAAACAGTACAGATATACCCCTAAGAAATAAGAGAAGCAAGCAAGGCCTAGCAATTGTGGGCCACACATGTAAACACAGAGCTAAGTGCAGTGTTCTTCTGGGGCTTAAAGGAAGGCTCTTTACCCAGTTTTAAAGGTTAAGAAAATATCCTCGAAGACAGGGCGTTAAGGTAGAACAGGCATTAAGTCAAACGTAGAAGTTGGAGGTAATACTCTGGACAAAGGAGCAGCATACTTAGAGGCTCAGAGAGAGAAACCATAACACTCAAGAGGTGGCGCAAGGAATGGTGAGAAAACAAAACAAATATCCACCAAGCTACCCGAGTTTCAAATTCGTTGTGCACAGGCATACTGTACGGTAAACACCCTTCCTTGCCTGGTATTTCTTTTTGAAACTGATTGGTAAAACAAATAATTGTAAAATCCCCTCATTTTATAGTCTATTCATCAGGACTGAAATTCATGAAATGCCTGTCATCTTGCATTTAGTGTTTTCATAACTGGTAAGCCCTCTTTTAAACACAATTGGTTATTAGAGAAAAACGAAGATCCATTTCCTTGCAGTTTGTAGATCATCCCATGAGAGAAACATGGAATTTCTATGCAGGAAAACCTCACAGAATCCACAGGCCTTGGTTTACCAAGGATGCTAGACATTCCTGATGGGCATTGCCCAAGGTCACAGAGCTTCTTGAGAGTAGAGATAGATCTACACTCTGCATTTAAATTCCCATCTGCACCAGACACTCAGTCTTAAATTCTCCAATAGAGGCTGCATAGGGATCCTCCAGTGCCTTTGTCAAGTGTCCCCCCTGACATTATCCTTTGCTTCCACTTCCCCCCTCTCTCATGTGGAGCTTTCAATTAATTTATGAAAGGTCAGGTGACAAATAATTCACTTTCTGATGGGATTTTGATATGCCTTGTTGAGAGTGATTATGTGTGCACATTTTAGGAAAAAGTAGCTGCCTGACAGTGCTCATTTACATGGCTAATTGCTGTGGGCAGCACATGTCAGCCAGCCCTATTGAGTAGGGACAGGACAGGGACAGAGAGAAACCCAAAAGGACATAAGACAAAACATCCACATTATGCTCTTTCATGATTGAAATGCTCAGTGGCCCTTTTTAGATAAAGCCAAGTGACTCATTATTACTGTTTGCAAGGTCCTTTTACTTGAGGCTTCAGATGGTCATAGAACTCAGTGACCTTGAAAGATGAGCTGCAGGTCATAATGGACAATTTTGATAAATTTCTTTGCAGTGTAAGAGGGTCAGTGAACTCTCAAATACCAATAAAAAGCAAAGGTCTCTATAATTCTTAACAAAATTTACTGAGACCACATATGAAACTGTATTTTTTTCTCTGATTGTCAAACACATTTATATGTTTTTGTATTTTATGAAATTTTTTCTTGTCTTTTTATTACAATGGATCTAGTTAAGTTATGAATATTAGAGGCTTCTGATTCTTGCTGGTGTTGGTGACCTTTGTTTTTAATCTTTGGTGATTTAATTTTTATGTCTTGATTTCTGAAACAGATCACTGTGTGAGTAATCTGATATTGTACAGCACACTAATGATCTGAAAACATAAAACTGTCATTTCTGAGCTTTTCCTTTTTCTGTAGACATATAGTTCAAAATCTGCTATGGATGCAGGCTCTAGAATCACACATTCTTGGACTTCTCTGCTAGCTTAGCCTCTCATCACCTGAAAGACCTTGAGTAAGTTTACCTTAACTTTCTAAAACAGATTTCTCACCTGCACAAGAAGATGATCATGATATCCATGTTACAAGATATTAATGAAGACTAAATGAGAAAAAGTGGGTAGAGCCCTTGGCAAGGTGCTTGTCCATCAGTAAGAACTCAGTAAATGCTATTAAAATATAATGTGACTGGTAATATAGAATGTTTTTGACTTTCCACATTGTATCTCAAACTTTTATAACTGTGCTCACCCTGAGTTCCATTATGGAGAAATGTCCAACTTGGGTTCTAAGTGTGGAAGCATCCATTTCTTTATTATTCACTAAGTTGTCAGTAAGTGGCCACAAAGTGGTATTTGTTGTGAATGCTATGCAGAAGTTTGATTTGGGTGAAAATAGTTCACTTTTGAAAAATAGCTGATGTTTCCCCATCATATTACCAAGTAAAATGAGGATAAAAGGGCTATTTGTGAGATCTGAAATAGTTTTCTTTCAAGAATTGTGTTAATTTGGTTCATTGATATAGACATTCTTAAGCTAATAGTAATAACAATATGTTTCTGATCATAAATAACAGTTGAAATTTTACTGCCTCTTTTAAAAACTTTGTATCATGAAAAATTTCAAACCTATGCAAAATAAAAGAATATGATAAACCTATATATACACATCACTCAGTCTCAACAATTTACAATAAATATATGGCCAGTCTTGACATTCCTACTCACTTCCCTCCTGCCCTATTATACTGGGTTATTTTGAAACAATACCAGAGATCATGTCATTTCATTCCTAAATAGTTGGAAATGTATCAATAGAAGATAAGGATCTATTCATGTTAATAAAACCACAATATCATTGTTGCACCTTTAAAAAATTAAATTCCTTACCAACATCTAATACCCAGTAAGTTCTCCCACTTCTCCAATTATTTTGTGAACATTGTTTTTGAGTTTGAGTACCACTTTTGAAAGAAGAAAATGAAAAAATAAATAAGGAGAAAATAATATGACTGCAAATTTGTGTCATGTGACATAACAGAAATTTCTGGAAATTGCCTCTTAGGAAGTAAATTGATACCACCTGAAATATTGAAAATTATGTCTTTAGCAGTTCAATTTTAAAAGGCGACTACTGGATGCATCTAGATACCAATGATATTATCAAAGGCTAACATCACATTGGGGTTAGAATTATAGTGGCCAGCTTCTGCAATAGTGTATTATACTTCTGCCAGATAAGAACTGAATTCCTCCCCTATTATCTAGACACTGGCTTAATGCAGGATAATTTATATTTCCAATTTGATATTTAAGAAGCCTAATTCAAGATTTTCCTTTGATTTGCAATATGAGCTACATCTAAACCACATTGTGTCTGGGAAAAATATCAATATCTAGGGAAGGTTTCATGACCTTCCTCTCTAAAAGTTATGAGTGCCCTAGAAATGAATTTAATAGAAACTCTCTGTTTTGGATGATCATTTCATGATACATTTTATCTTTGCAAACTAGGACACTGGAGGACAAAACAAACACTGAACCATTCCAGTGGGGTGAGGAAAAGGACAACCTTTTCACTTTCTGCCATAACACTTCCAAAATAGTTGCAGGTCTCATACTTTCAGAGCCAAGTCATGCTATAGATGCCTACAGAAGCCTGGTATTTAAGAATTACAGTGAATCCTTTTGCAAAGTGAGAAATGCATGATTTAAAACCTTGAGCAAATACGATTAATTTAGTTCTTTTATAGTAAAATTTCCATATATTAGCCCTTTTCAAATAGATCTAGCTTGAATGTCATTACTATTAAAATATTACTGTATTCTTACTCTTAAGAATGAATGTGGGTAAGAATGCTAAGCATCTATGGTCTTTAGAACTGCTCTGTTCTGTAGAATGGCAAATGAGTCCCCGAGACTCATTTGCTTTCCTTTTCTGAGCCAATGGTTATTATTTGGCCATTTTTCATGATGTCTTGCAGTTTGTCCAGGAAATATCACTTTTTGTGTTGAAAAGGAACAACACTTAGTATGCAAAGTCATTTAAGTTCCAGATCATGTCATGGATGAAATGTGTGAGGATTTGTGCCTAGTGCTATTTGCTCATGATGTGTGTATTTTATTCCCGTCACTTTTATGTGCCAACATCAAGGATGAGACCCCTAACTCTGCTCAGTTATCTTAGTGTGGTCACAAGGAGGACCTTCCAGGTGATCATGGATGACCCAGGGAACCCAATTGCATTTAGGAATAAGCAGCTTTTATGATGGAATTCTATGCCATCCTCAGATAGCATGTTTGCTGGTGGCATGATAATTCCACTGTATGAAGGCCTCCCGGCTAGGAATTAAACATGTGAACCAAGAAGTCACATTCCTGAATATCCCTTTCTTTGTTTTACCCTTTTCCTTTCACAATTGTGGTCCTATTTTCTTTCTGGCCAGTTTGTGCCACTCCCAGGAAAAATTCTGCCATGCAGTGCAGATGTAGCACTATTAAACACAATTCTACTGAGCACATTCTTGGCAAAGAACCTATGCCTGAAACTTGCTGATAGTTACTAACCATGCACATTTTTGCATATAAAATGCCTATGGAAAAGCACCTGCTGTTTGGCCTAGGTTCTTTGCTCTCCTGCTGCCTCTGACTGCCACTGTGGCTTCTGCCCTCAGACCTACTGCACAGCCACAGGATGAGCACAGGACACACCCTGAGCTCTGAGCACAGACCCAACAGAGACAATTTAGGCTTCTGTCAGTAAAAGCACTTAAAAGCAAAGGAGATGATTTCATTTTGACCTCTTCTCCCCATGGTTGGAATAAGGTGAAATTAATTTTAATAGTCATTCATCAAAAGCATTTTGACCATTATTATAAAATCATTACTTTTCAAAGTATGCAAACGCTTGTCAAAAGGAAATGATTGAGCACTCAAATACTCTTCAATTTAGAAAATATCCTTCAACAATGTAAGATCGTGGACTCTTTAGACCTTAAACTTCACTTCCCAACTTGCTTTTTAAGCTATTTACTTAGAGACCAAAGTTCAGGTCTTTTTACCTGTTTAAGAGTTGCTTCTCCAAAGTGCATGCTGGCTCCCTTCCTGTCCTTCTGAGATGCTTGTTTCTTTCTGATTTCATTGTCACTGGTCAGAAAGAACTGAAATGTTTTGGGGCATATCTTAACACTTATGAAACAGCTGCTTTGAGGGATATGATAAGTCCTACAATAACTTAATGCCTGAGCTAAGTTGTAAGGAATAGCTGATATACCTACTTCTGATGACAGAGGACTGGGTTGGGGGTGCAGCTCAGTGGTACAGCACTTGTCTAGCATGTGTGAGGCCCTGGGGTCAATCCCCAGCACCACACAGAAGTAAAAATACAAAAGAAATATAGCCATCTCTGGTTACAGGGGAATTAGCTAACCTCAAGTTTTCACTAAAGAAGAACATGTTTTTGCTCAAGCTTTTGCTTACAAAAGCAGAAAAAACTGTTTGTTAATGTTTTCATTTAGCTGACAAAATTGCAGTTCTCTATTTTAGGAAGGATTTGATATTTGTTAACAACTCTGAGTCATTTCATATGTAATACAGGCTCCGGTTTTCATTCTGTCAGATTTCCGAACAAAATTTTAGGTTTCCTGAAATAAATGTGGTAGGCATGATGTGTTCAATGTAGAATCAACCTAAGTCTCTGAAGGTGATTAAACAAAAATAAGTGCATAATTAATCACCCTTACCAGGAATCAGGATTCCTAAAAGATCCAAAAATGTATGACGGCTTTACTTTCTGTACACATGCCTCTTTGGATGATAAATATCTGATTGTCAAAAGGCACTTGAATAGCATCTTAATTTTGCTACTTGTAACAGGATGTCAGGAGAGCTGCCTACTCTTTGTAGAGCTGCTTTCACTTGCTCTGACTCAGTTCTGCAAATTCCTCTATAGGAGAGCTGGGAGACCCCAGGGCTTCCCAGGTCAATGTGGCAGCTTGGCAATGCCCTAACCTGACAGAACAGCCTCGTCCTCAATCAGTTTCTTTAAGAACAGTCCCATCTGTCATCTTTTCTTCTTTTAGTAGCTGTTTTGACCCTTTGGGGTCCTAGAGAGAGGTCAAAAAGGAATGGACTTCCCTTTGATGTTGTCTGAGCTCCACTTCCTTTTTTTCCTGATCTCCTTCTCTTCCTTCCTGAAGAAGCAGATTCTTCCCCTGCTACCTTGTTGTCTTGTGGAGGCTCAACTTCTGCTCTGGTAGTTTCCAAAGGAAATCTGGATTATTAAGTTACTTCCATCTTGTTACAGGCTACACAAAGATTTTAGTTTTGGTTCTCAAGCAACTTAATGGTATGTTAGAGAAGATGGCTAGTCTAAGAAGCCTGATTAACTGAGTTCTTAGAATTCTGCCTTTCACCCTCTAGGTGATTTACCTCTCTTAACCTCTGTTTACCTGTTTGTAAAGTGGAGGTAATCATAAAGCTTTGCTTCCCTCAGAAGCTGCCTGCCTCAATTGTCTTTCATGTTACCAAGATGGTAGAGGGCTCCAGAGCCTTGGCCTCCAACCAGATGTTCCTGGGAGTACACAACAGTTCTACCCATGCAGGAACCCTTCCACTGGAACAGACTGCTTTGGGTACAAAGACTTCACCACTTTGAAAAATGTATATTTCAATACAAATATTGGCTATGCTAACATGCATGTCTGGAATATTCTAGCCATATCACTGGGCTGATAAGGAGTCTGAATAGACATGAGGTCTGAGGAACTGAGAATGGAGGCCCCTTCCCTCTGCAATATGATGTAGATATTTTTATTGAACACACATATGCTGTGTGTCACTGGGCGTTTTATAAGTCATTGTGCATTGACTACTCACAACCACCTGGAGATATTTTCTTCTGTTTCAGAGAGTGGAAAACTGACTGTAAAAACTGAAAACTGCTCAAGACCACACAGTTAATGTGTCTGATTCCAAAGTATGCTTGATTCCAACACTCATGTCTGTTATACCAGTTAGGGTACAGGTTGTCAATCATACAGAAACGTGTCTATACTTTCTATGGCCACCAGAGTCTCATAAACCACAGGAAATTTAAATTAAGATAAAAGATACGTCAGAAGATCTTTAGGGTCACAGCCACCTATAGCATTCAAAGAGGTTATGGACCCAAGTCTTCAGCCACAAGTTAAATGTGGGTGTTGTGAAAGAATTTCTTTCTTCCTTATTTTGCCTCTTCCTTTAGAATAATGGTCTCTGGAGTGTGATGTGAAAGGCAATCCAAATGTGGAAATTAAAAGGCAATCTTTGAATGTGGAAAGAAAGTATGAGACAGGAAGAGGTCATTTCCAACATTGAGGTCTGTCCTTTATGGGTCAGATAGTCACAACACAAGTCCAAATTAAGAGAGGACAGATATTCCACCCTTACTGGAAGAAATGTCCTGGCCATTTGAATCCTCTACAATGTGAATTATTAAAAACAAAACAAAAAAACCAAAAACTAGTATATCCTCATGGAAGCAGAAAGGACCATTTCTAAGAGTCAGATACTGTATCATCATCCATCGCCAATTCTATCCTCCACCCCCAGTATTTGTTTGGAGTTGGAACCATTGACACTCTGAGTTCTTCATGCTTCTTCAGAAAATCTTAAAGGAAATATGTCCCAAATTATCAGAGCTAAAGACACGTTGCCACCTGAGTTTAGCAAATTTCTGTTATGTACCAAGCAGAAAAGTTAATGGTGTAGTGAGTGAAGGGTTTCCTAGAGTTTGTTGGATATCTCATGAAAGTTTAGAAAGAAAAATATTTTGACACCTACAATATTCTGAAATGTGCAGTAACCCTGCCAGGCGAGGCATTTTACTTCTGTTACTTCACATCCCAACTGCTCACAAATTCTTTGTAGACAGCGTCCCAACTAGGATGTTCAGCTGGAGAAAAAGTTCATTGGGAGGAGGAATGAGAGACAATGCCATTGAAGAGGACCAGAGCACAGAAAGCCTTTGTATCTGTTGGCTGGGGCTGCTGTAACAAGGCACTACAAACTGAAGAGTTTAAACAACAGAAACATTGTTTTGCAGTTCTGGCTAAAAGTTCAAGATCTAGGTGTCTACAGGGTTGATTCCTTGTGAGAGCTCTGAGAGCAAATCTGTTCCATTGGCCTCTCCCAGATTCTGGTATTTTGCTGGTGATCTTTGGCATTCCTTGGCTTGAAGCTGTATCACCCTGGTCTGTCTTCAGATGCACATGGTCTTCTCCCTATACATGTGTTTGTCTCCGAATTTCTTTTTCTTTGGGAGGACATTAGTACCTTGGATTAGGGCCTACCCAAATGACCTCATTTTCAGTTGATGGCTTCTGTGAAGACCCTATCCTGTTCTGAGATTCTGGGGGTTAGGATTTCAACATATGAATTTTTAAGAGGAAACAATTCAGCTCATAACAGCCAAACTAGCCAAGAAGTACTGACTTTGAAGTCAGAATTTTTATTAGGAACATGTAAGACAGTATTTATGAAAATACTTCACAAACTGTGAAGTATAACACAGATGTGAGCTATTGCTATTATAATTGCTAGGCATTTTCTAATTATTCAGCCTATTTTTTCCAAGTCTTGTCCCATTCTTGGACATTGCAGAACAGGCTGCCACTTTCTAGGAAATGTGAAGACGGCAAAGTACGTCTACCATCAAAGGATTAAGAAGAAAGAGAATAAACAGCTACCCTTAGCATATTCTTCTAAGGAACTGAGGTCTTCTAATGAGTTTCTGATTTTTTGAGGAAATCCAAAAGACTTCCTTCAGAATTTTTATTGGACTTTTTACAACTCACTTCTGCATTCAAGGCCAGTGGGCTTGAATATGAAATAGAAATGCTCTGTTAAAGGAAACCCAACGGCTACGATTCTTGCTTAACTGAAAAGCCTGAGGACCACCCTCTTTGGAATGTCAGATTTAAAATATAGAAAAGAACTTATGTTCCAAAAAGCAGAAAAGAGGGTACAGCTTTATTAGACTAGGAATTAAGAATATGTTAGCCCTTCGAGAAAAGCCTGTCTGGGGTATAAACAAGATTAATTTTAACGTGGCTTCTTTTTCTTTGTATATTTTTTTAGAGCAATTTTGTTTGCTTTGAAAACGATCATCACCAGGCACCTTAGAAACCTCTTGATTGCTTTATCATCTGCTTACAGCCCACCAATCCCCCACCCCAACCTCTTCACTACAATAGAAGATCAAAATTCATTTAAACAGGAGGGAGGGCACCCATAAAACAGAGCCAACAGCTTAACAGTCAACAAGACACTAATCTATACTGTATGGATTTGTTTCTCTGTTTATGTATATAATGAATTTATTCCTCAATGGATTTGAGGTGTTTCATAAAAGCACACAAATCACAGTAGGATAAATGTACAACAGAGGGAACAGTAACCAAGAAAACAACAATGACAAAATTAGAAAACTAGGGACAGGTTTTGAAATGCTTGCCATAGCATCCTATGCCCCTGCTAAAGCAGATCTCAGATGGTGCCTAGCTTCTCTAGGTCATGGTATTACTCACAGGTGCTCAGTCTTTGAGATATGAATACCCATGAGCTCTTCACCAGCTTCTCTGAGTTCTTGCCTGCAGAGAGATGTCTTCCATAGGGCCTCATAAAGTGGACACTATGGGATGATGGCCATAATTGTAACCTTCCTGTGCCATAGGTACAGCATAAAGTGGATATTGTGTGGTTGGCTTCTTGTATCATCTCTCAATTAAGATCAATGGCATAATTCTTAAAAAAAAAAAAAAGGACGATCTAAAAATCATGGTCCAGCCAAACACAGCATTGCATGCCTATAATCTCAGTGGCTCAGGAGCCTGAGGCAGGAGGATCTTGAGTTCAAAGCCAGCCTCAGCAATTTAGCAAGGCCCTAAGCAACTCAAGGAGACCTTGTCTCTAAATAAAATGTAACAAAGGGCTGGGGGTGTGGCTTAGTGGTTAAGTGCTCCTGGGTTTAATCCCTGGCACAAAAATAAATAAATAAATAAAACATGGTCCAAATCAAAACTCCTTGATGATTTGGTTCCACCTAAAAGGTTAACCAGGAACATCCAGAGTAGTGATTCTGAATCTGTTTGGAGCATGGACTCCATTAGTAAGAGTACTGACAAATATAAACTGACAAACTAGTGTACTCAGGTCCCTGAGATTATCTCTGTCAATCTGCATAGCAACTGCAGGGGTATATACTATTGTTATCTCTCATTTCAGAATAGGTATTTGAGGCCCTCTGAAAATAAGCAATTTGCTCAAAGTTTCACAATTGGTACATGATGGAATCAGACATAAATAAACTCAGGCAGTCTAAGTTCAGCTTGGTCAAAACCACCTCACAAACCAGCCCATGTCAAAGCTCTTTACTGATCTGATTAAAATAATTAATCTACATCTCCAGAAAAATATGCACATGGACATAAACAGAAAAGCCCATGGATCATTTCTCCAGAGAATTCCTGTGTTCCCTGAAACTCTTCCAAATAAATGAAGTGTCTCCCTGTGAAGATTGAAAGCTCGAATGTTATTCAGAACATTCTCAGCAATAGTTTTCTCGTGAGAATTTTCTAAGGCAGGAGAACAGAGAGCTGAAGGCCTTACAGATGGCAGATCCTGCAGTACAGACATTCTAGGATGCAGATGAAGGACAGACCCATGAGTCTGTATAGCCAGGAAAGATGTGGGGAAGGCTAGAGCCCTCTTATGAGAG
Source organism: Geosciurus inauris (assembly GCA_004024805.1). NCBI lineage: Eukaryota > Metazoa > Chordata > Mammalia > Rodentia > Sciuridae > Geosciurus > Geosciurus inauris. The sequence continues at coordinate 50,657 of PVHX01001255.1, read as the reverse complement.
CTGAGGATGAGCATTAAGTGGGTGGTTACTCTTGCTGCAAAGTTGGGCAGGGAAAAACCATTCAGTGTGATTATATTAAATTAAAATCATAGAGCTTTATAGAGATAGTGATAAATAAGGGAAATATGGATAAAATAACATTTTATATTCATAAACATGTAGATATAAATATAAACAAAATATATGGACATAGATATGGTTTGGGTTTTTTTTTTTTTGGTACTAGATATTAAACTCAGGGGCACTTGACCACTGAGCCACATCCCCAGCCCTATTCTGTGTTTTATGTAGAGACAGGGTCTCACTGAGTTGCTTAGCACCTCGCCATTGCTGAGGCTGGCTTTGAACTTGTGATTCTCCTGTGTCAACCTGCCAAAGTGCTGGGATTACAGGTGTGCGTCACCATGCCTGGCTGAGATATGGATTTTGTTGGTGTTTTGTGAGGTCTCTGTCTGGATCCTGTTTCAGCCCAACACTTTTTTTCTTTCTTCATTACTGGTCCTTCACCTTTATTTATTAGAGGTGCAGGTAGAGTGAATTTCTTCAAGTACAGTTTACATCAACTTCGGGGAAAGCTGTAATTACATGCTGTAGATATGCTGCAAAATCCTGCAGGGCAGTGAGTAAATCTTTCTGAACCCCTTGTCACTTAGCTTGCTTTTCATAGAGGTGGGCATGATAGGGAGTTGGGTGACAGGTCCTTTTGAACACTTCGAGTTTCATCTCTTCGTGTGAGTACAGGTAAGAGAAAACCACTCAAATGTTTTGTATTCAATTCACATAATACCTAACAACCAGACTTTTTGAAACATTGAATAAGTGTTGGGTTTTTCACTTGGGTAACCTTTTCCGGTATTTTTTAAAACACAGAATGTATGCATATGGGTAATATAAATATGGATCTTGTCCTTGATGCTTCTGTCAGGTTGAATTTTGCTCTGAGTTACTTTTTTAATGCAATTCTTGAGTTGTGCAGACCTAGACATCTGTCCTTACCAGTATTTTGTCTGTGTGTGTGTAATATAATATATCGTATATGCTGTATATACCATGTGTGATCAATATATTCTTTATATATAATATATAAATATATGTGTGTAACATACCATAGATATATAGATATATGGTATATAATACATATACCATACACTTTCAAGTTATTAATTCACTTGCTATATATATATATACACATATATATGTATATATATGTATATATATTATAGGTATATAATATATAAATGATTTATGTAATACATAAATCATATACCACATATATGATCATATGTAATATATACCACATGCATGGTATATGATCTATATATTATATATGATATGGACTATATTAACAAGGTAATCAGCTTGAGGGGAAAGTGTGCAGTCAATGGAGCAGACTACATTATTACTATTAGTCTTCTAGTCAGTTGATCCAATCATATATTGAATGAAACTTCAGTCTGAACCCAAGACTAGGGCCCTGCAAAAGGACAATTTAAGGCAAATATTTTTACAGATCTCTGATCGTCCAATCAGATGGAACTCCCATCTTGGTAATCCCTCAGAGATTCAACCCAGAGATGCCTGAGAATTGATTGTGCAGTGTGTGTGTGTGCACACGTGAGGAGAAAAGAAAGGTTTGTTGAAAAGAATGTTATGTCATTGCTGAGTTTATTACATTGTTATGTGACAATATTTGCAGAGCTAGATAGGATGCATTTCTAAGTGCAAATTAAAAGTGATAGATAAACAAGTCCAAATTGGATAATAAATAAGAAATGAATGCTAAAATGTGAATATCTTTTTTTTTTCATTAAATTGACTTTATTTTGGATAATAGCATAACTAGAGATTCAGATAGTAATTTTTCATTTCTTCAGATCCTGCTCTAATTGTTGAAGCTCCATTGACCTTGGTGCTGACCTTCTATTTTTACATCCATCAGTCTTCCTAAGGATGCCATTTTACATTCTCATGAATTATACTGTGGGAAAAAAATTCTCCAAACAGACATCTGGGTGGAATTTTTTATATTCACATTTCATATTCTATTACTTTCCTCTGTCATCTCTTCTAGGAATAATGATTTTTTGCTAGCCTAGTTGAATCTTCTTAGGTTTGAACCAACTGTCTTTACTCTTTTGAATGAGTTTAATTTGCACTGCTACTTTTTCTTTTTGTCGACTCTTTGAAGATTGCAATCAACTCCTTTTTGCCCTTCACTGTATATTTTCAAGTTATTGATTTACTTGCTATGTAGTATATAAATGGAGCTTACAAATGCAATTTCTTTGATTCCTAGGTGCATTTCCTCCCCCTTCATTTCTCTCATGTTCCAGCAATTCTAACTCCACATTCACAGTATCTTGGCCCATTAGCAGCTAAGATCTTTTTGGGCACAGTGAACTATATTTCTTTGCTCTAATGAAGCACACAAAATATAACAGCTATTTCCCCAGCAGGCTACTCTCTCTAAGGAAGGCAAAGCAAATGTTGCCTTAGAGCAGAGAGCTAAGCTCTGGGAACCCAATGAACTTGAAGATACTGTCTGCACAGGGCCATGGCATTGGGCTAAAACTCAACAGCTCACTTCAGTAGGCTCAGCTGCTCCTGTCTGCATAGGACCTTTATGGCATCTTGAATAGAAACTTTCATTCTCTTCTTTGGCTTTTGTTTAGTGCAGTGGACTAGTGACCTTGATACATAGTCAGTTGTGCCTGCAAACCCCACTTTGTCTTTTCTGAATCAGAAGACACAGATTTTGAAGGGCTCACAAGCCTAGATGAAAGTCACAGAATATTATTACTATAAGACAATCCGAAATGAAGTTTTTTAAAACAAAGATATTGAGTTGTGATGTCATATGGAATGTTTGAGGGATGAGACCAATACTGAGAAATAAACGTGAAAACTGTTCTGGGATAGGAGACATTAGTAGGCCTCCGGCGGAGGCATCTACAACCATCACACCGGTACTCTTCCTAAGGATTTCAGAAGACAACTCCCAATGAAATTAAGCACCCACTGAAAAAGTACAAATGAAATAAACAGTTAAGAAACACAGAGAGAATAAGACTCCCAAATGATAGAATATACATTGCAAGAACTAGCAATGACAGGCTAATCAGAACCACTAATATAAGAACACTTAGAATGTTCCACTGGGTCACTGTTCCACTGGGTCCATCATAGTACGGGACTGGGGAATTTGGGAAGTGGCTGTAGGTAAGGTTTATGAGACACAATTTCACCTGCATATGAAGTGTTAAAAATAGCCAGATAAGGAGATGAACTTTATTCTTCAAGCAAATGGGGACCCACTGAAGGCAATGTGATTGTATTTGTATTATAGGAATAAGGATAAATATGGTTGATTGAGTTGATATGAAACAACTTTCTAACTTTCACTTCGACACATGGAAATATTGAAAAAAATGTGAAAATATAAATGCTTAGGCCAAGTTCAAAATCAAGAAATGGAAATCCTCAGCTATCAGAAATGAAGAGGAAACTCAAAGCCAGAGCAGCGAGCAGGAACTGATGCTCAAATGGACCATTAAAGAAGAAATAAAGACAGAGGCCTTAACTGCTGGCACCTGGAGTTTTAAGTTCACGGAGTGGCAGTTCACACCACATTCGCAGATCTACATGCTCTGATCCAGAAGTTAGAAAGGGCTGACCAGCCTACTGACAGGAAACAGGCAACTACACCCTCACTCAGATAACTGATGAGGAAGCATTGCCATACCTCTGGGGCCAGCAAGGAAAATACCATGAGAACAGATTGGAACTCCAGGTTCCTGCCACTGCAGATGTAAATCTGAATTTTCTCAAAGTGATAATGATAAATGAACATGAAAACTTTTCTGGGACAGAAGAAATTCACAGGCCTCTGGCAGAGGCATCTACAGCCATCCCATTGGTACTTTTCCTAAGGACCTCAGAAAACAACCCCCAGTGGAAATGAGCTCAGACTCAAAAAGTACAAATAAAATGATCAGTGAAGAAACAGAATGAGAAGACCCACCCTACAACACATTGCTGCAAAAACTAGCAATGACAGAATAATCAGAAACATTACAATAAGTAAACTCGGGATGTTCCATAAGTTAAAGAGGAAGAGGAAGAGGAGGAAGAGGAGGAAAATTATAGGACAAGTACAAATTGTATAAAAATAAGAGTATTTGAAAATAACAATAGACTTTCTAAAATTAGAATTTCATTTAAATAAAAAGTGAGAAAAGCAATAGAACAAAAAGACAAAAAGAAGAGGAGAATCAAATAGTGACCTGAGGAAATGATAGAGAAAAATAGAGATGGAAAATATATAAAAGAAGGTAAGAGAAATGGAGGGTATATTAAGAAAACAGCATGTATTTTATACAAGTTCCAAGAGAAGAGATAACACAAGAAACAAACAATATTCTAAGTGATAGCAGTGAGAATATTCCAGAATTAAAGTCCAGGAGCACAGTGCGGTCTGACTATGAGTAGATAATAAAATCAAATTATAAGCCCACAAAAGGCACGTAACTGTGAAAATGAAGAATAGCAACATAAAGAAAAACATTAAATTTATAAGTTTACAAGAGACAAGTACATAAGAAAGAACAGCTGTTAGAAAGACAATATGCTTTGCATGGCCAATAAGACTTGATATAGAACAACGAAATAATATCTTCAATGTGCAAAGGAAAAATACCTGTCAGTCCAGAATGCCCAGAGTAAAATAAAGGATAAATAAAGACAATTTATGACTTAAAAAGAAGGTCATTTATGATTCCCCAGTTGAAAGATATCTAACAGAAAAAGGAAATTCAATGCAGAAAAGAATAGTAAATGAAAAATTTTGTAAGAAGGCATGTAAAGAAAGTAATTTTCATCTAATGATGGATCAAAACACCTATCCAATAATGGATAGCTAATGGTGGATATTTAAGGAAAAAAGTAGACAATAACCAGTGATAACATGGGAAAGGGAGGAGAGAGAATTGAATCCCAGTGTTACTTAGAAGAAGATTAAAGACACTGATCAAATCTAGACTTACTAAAATGACTTGAAAACTATCAGGGTATGCATTATAAGAAATGAAATGGAATGCATAATTTGGAAAACATAATGTGTAAGGATAAAATACACATAAATATATTTAAATATAAACATAAAAGTATATAAATATTCTTATAAAATATAAAATATTCTTGTATAATATATAAAAATAAAATATAACATAAAATTAAAAAGTGAAAAAAGCTTGATTAATTCAATAGAAGTTATGTAAGGAGGGGAAAAAAAGCAAAGAAAAGGCAAGGCTAAATTAAAACATGAAATAAAATGGCACAACAAGCCCAAATACATAGTCACAATTGCTACAAATACCTCAAACATATGAAAGACAAAACCTTTCACATGTAAAATATCCACTAATAGGAATTTAACAAAGTCACCAAATTGAAGTTCAGTACACAAAAACTAATTGTATTTATATAATAGGTAGTGGCAACAATTAAAAATAAGCCTAAAAATATAATTTAAAACAGTATCAGAAAATCAAATACTAATACTTTAAGTACTTTTATGGAAATTGGCAAACTAATTTTAGAATTTATGTAAAAATGCAAATGGACAAGGATATTCAAGACAGTTGTGAAGAATAACAAAGTTTAAGCATTTATAAAACCAGACAGTACAACTCATTTAAAGTTACAGTATATAAGAGCATGGTTGAAAAGATTCAAATAGACTAATAGAAAGTCCAGAAGCAGGTTCTGCCTACCCAGTTACCTGGTATGTCATAGAGGTGGGCCTACAGTGCAGTGCAGAATGGATTACTTGACTTCGTGTACAAGCAGACATTGACTTCTACTCATACTATGTACCAAACCAATTCTAATCCAATCACAGACTTACACGGTGTAATCAGGAGGTCTCTTAAAGCCTATACAAGAAAACATCTCGATGACAAAGACAAGATGTTCTCTAAACAAAATACCAAAAAAAAAAAAAAAAAAAAAAAAAAAAAAAAAAAAAAAAAAAAAAAAAAAAAAAAAAAAAAAAAAAAAAAAAAAAAAAAAAAAAGCACTACCAGAAAAGATCAATACATTAGGCTTCAAGCAAATGAAGACCTTCTATTCACTTTCACCATAAAGACAGTGAAAAGACCAGAAGACCAGTAGCAATGTGTGAGATGTTTATGACACAAACATTACTTGAATGTCTAGTATCTAAAATATACAGAGAACTTGCACAAATTAAGAAAAAGTCTAATTTTATTATAGGTAGGCAAAAGACTCGAATAAGCACTTCATGAAATGGGATCAATACAGACAAAAATATGCAAAATATGTTCAACATTATTGAAGAAATAAATTTAAAACTATCATAAGATACACATAGTGGGAGCAATTGGAACTTCCACGTAACAATTGGTGGAAGTATAAATGAGAAAACTGGAAGTATCTGCTAAGGGTGAATATGCAGATATATACCAGTTCCATTTATTCATAGCCATAGCCCTTCATAAATGTGTGTGTGCATAAAAAGACAGGTATGATAACATTTATTGAAGAATAATATTTCTTGAAGAATTCTGTATCTTCAAACTGGAAACAACCCAAAAGTCCATCAAGAGTAAAACAAATGGTAGCATATAATATAATGCAATAATACACAGCAATGGAAAAGAACAACTGTTCCATGCAACATGGATGACCCTCACAAACAGAATGTTGAATGAATGAAATCATACACAAAATACTATGTATGCATATATATATATGTATGTGTGTGTGTGTGTGTAAGTGTAGTAGGAACTGGAATTAAACATCAAGTCATAAAGTTGTCTTCAGGGAAAGAAGCAAGGGAGAAGGAATAGAAAGGAAACAAAGGGGATCTCAGCTTTGAAATGCCCCATTCTTAAGTAGAAAAAAAATTTTACAGTGAAAGTTCAACTGTGTAAAGAGGCATCATTCTCTGTTTGTTACATGATTGTCTAAGTGCAGGCAGATTTTCCTCGCTGCAGTATGGCGATAAGCATTGGAGGGGCAGGCTGGAGAGGAGGCGTGACTGAGGTGATGGTGGACCTACATCAAGAGAGAGATGGTGAAGACATGAGCCAGGATGATGGTAGCGGGAGAGAGTGGACCACAAATGCCAGGGACAGAAGAGGTGCAATTGTAAGATTGGGATGGATTGGGCGACTAGGAAGAACATAGACTCCTGGGATTCTGAGAGGAGGCTGTGCCATACAGTCTCCCAGATGCAGAAAGAAAAGGGGTGCATTTGGCATACAGTAAAGTAGGGAAGAATTAAGGAGTAGAATATCATTTAAATTTTGTGAAAAACTAGCTGGAAACCCAGGTGGATATTTCTATAAGACAACTGGAAATAGGAGATTGGTATACATTTATAATAAGTAACAAAGTTATATAGGACTGCTTAGAAAAAGGCAATGGAATAAAAAATAATAATGTCCATCCCATGTTCTTTGTAATGTTGTGAGAGAGTATTGTACAATTTGTATAAACACACACACACACACACACACACACACACACTGCTGTTTCTAGCATGGGTTATACTTAATTCATGTGAAACAAGGGTTCACTTTGAAAACAAAGAGTTTACTTTATTTGGGTGATTTTCATTGTGCTTACCACAGACCACAGTAGGAGCTCATATAGGGTTAATAGATGAAATAATGAAAACAATTATTCTTTTTTCCTTGGGTTTTAAAAAGATCAGCTTTATTGAGATATAATTCATATTCTATAATTCAATTACTAAAAGCTCATAATTCAGTGGTTTTTAATATATTCAACAGAGTTGTACAATCATTACCACATTCCATCTTAGATCATTTGCATTGCTCCAAAAAGAAACCCCATGTCCATTGTCTGTCACCACTAATAATGACCGCATCAACTTCCCACCCCTGAACTAGTTCTCTGCTAATTTATTTTCTGTCTCTACAAATTTATTCATTACAGATATTTCACATAGATGGAAACATGCAGTATGTGGTTGTTGTGTGTGACTGCCCTCTATCACTCAGCATCACCTTTTCAAGTTTCATCCATGTTGTATCAAGTATCAATACTTCATTTCTGTTATACTGACAAAAAACACTTGATTATACAGACATACAACATTGTATCATATCCATTCATCAGTTGATGGACAGTTATTTATACTTTTTGAATATTATTAACATGCTTCTATTAAGATTCATATATAAGTTTTGGGGGAGATATATTTTTATTTCTCTTGGGTGTATATGTAGGTGTGGAATTCCTGGGTCATATATTAACTTTATGTTTCATCATTTGAGAAATTATCAGATCATTTTCCAAAGTGGCTGCACCATTTTACATTCCCATCAGTAGCATATGAGGGTCTCAGTTTCTTTATATCCTCTGCAATACTTGCTATTGTCTAAAGTTTTGTGTGTGTGCGGTAGTATGCATGTCATTGTAGTTTAGGTTTATATTTCCTTGATGGCTCAGTGTTGAGTGTGTTTTCATGTGCCTTTCAGTCATTTGAATGTTGTCTTTGTACAATTTTCAGTTCTTTTGCATACTTAATATAATTGGGTTTTAAAAAATTATTGAATTGAGTTAGCTCTTTATATATTTGACATACCATTTTCTATAGAGTTTGAAAGAATGTTCTCTCAATGTGTTTTCTTTTCATTTTTCTTCTTTTTCACTTTCTTGATGATGTCCCTTGAAGAACAAAAGTTTGATGATCCTTACTGTATTTTTTCTTTGGTTGATGGTCTAAGAAATCATTGCCTAATCTAAGGTCACATTCCCTTGCTTTCTGAAAAGTAACTGTTCTTACATTTTGCTACTTTTATAGCTTTTTGTTTTGTTTTATTATATTCCTTCCTAAGTATATGTGCCTTGCCATATCCTTTTCCTTCTCTTACTGCCTGTAACTACTTATATTTAAATAAGATTATTATGTATATAATGGTTTGATACTATTTTTATCACTTAAGATTTTATAGTGAACATTTTTCCATATCCTTGAAAATACTTAGAAAAAATGCTATAAAGTGTCTGTAAATCCCACCATGTAATTTATATATTAATGTATTTAAGCTTTTCCATTTTCTTGCACATGTATAAACTATTTTCAGTATTTTGATATTATTACTATTAAGGGTTAGTGAGTATGCATATAAATATATCTCAATTCAAATACCTAATTCTTTCCCCTAGAGTAGATTGTAGTTAAGAGGTGGAATGAAGTGGGTCAAAGGGCTTTGGTTTCCAGAAAGTTGTGCCAATTCATACTCTCCTAATAAGTGCCTGTTTCACTGTATCCTTATCAGTGTGGTGTCATTATTATATTTTAGGTACTAAAATTGAACCCAGAGTGTGCTACCACTGAGCTACATCCCCAACCCTTTTCATTTGATTTTGAGACAGGGTCTCATTAAGATGCTGATTCTGGCTTTGAACTGTTGATCCTCCTGCCTCAGCCTCCCGAGTTGCTGGGATTTCACTTGTGGGCTGCTGTGCCTGTTAGCATGGTATTATTTTTAACCAAGTAGTAAGTTGGTGAACACTTCCGCCTCATGCCCAGACTAAACTCCTGCATTAACTTAAAGCTGAGTCTGCAGCTGCCAGTTCTGGGTGGGGCAGCTCTCCTAGGAAACCGTAAGTTCTGCCAAAGCTTCCATGGTATTTCCATGATTTTTTTGGTGACTTCATATTTCACTGATGAAGGCGTACAACAATTATGAGGTCATTAGAAGGCACTTTTCAAAAGAAACTTAAAAAAGTTCTCATAGAGTGACTTCTGAGCTTCTGGGGTTTTATTTTTTGGGTAGGGGGACAGGAATAGTTGATAAAAAATAAACACTTTAAAGGCAAGCATCAGAGTTATAGGAGGAAAGGGTAAATCTTCCTGCTCACTGTATTTGGGTATTTTCCTTGAGGACAGGGAGTCCAGCTTACTCCTATACAGTGAGGCACTTAACAGATTTAACAGCACAGACTCAACATGTGTGGGTCAATGTTGGAAACCAGGAGCTCCTATCTTCTGTCTGGGTGATTTTAGGATCGACCTTAATTCTACACAAATCACTTAGCACTTACTAGGTTCTTACTATGATTTGGCTATTTTCTACTACTATTTGTCTCTGAATCCCCAATAAACACTGGAGATGGCCAAAACAGATATTCAATTAAGCAAATAAGTTACAGAAAAACTTTAAAAGTATGTTTGGGAAAAAATACTTCCCAGTTTTCCATATTATAAACTACTCAATACTCCTTCAATTATAAAACAAGCCATCTCACATTTGAAATTTTCCTATGCTATTATCCACATAGGCCTCTTTGCTGAGGTTTTACTCTGAAATAAACCATTATTTGTAGCCCATGATGTCTATTCTTGCAGGAATATACATTATGCTTTAGTTCTGTGATTTTAAATCATTTAGCAGAATAGTCCAAAAAAAAAATCACTTAGTGTCTGACTTTGTAAAGAAGCACAGGACAGGGTTGGGGATATAGCTCAGTTAGTACAGTGCTTTCCTCACATGCACAAGGCCCTGGGTTCAAACCCCAGCACCACCAAAAAAAAAAAAAGAAGCAGCAGCAAAGGATAAAGTGTGAAAAATCCAGTGTTGTTCTGAGCTTTGGCTTTGTTGAAGTCTGCAAAAAGGTAAAATTTAAGTGACCTTTCCCAGTTAGGATCTTATAGTTCTGGTAAGTTTCTCAGGCTTATCAGTGAAAACATTCAAGTGAGGATGTGAAGATCTTTTCTCCCTAGTTTCACCTCTCTAATGAGTTGATAAGATCATGTATTGGAAGGTGCCTTGAGAAAAGTAAATTTCTAAAAGTATAAAATAATATTATTATAATGTAGGTGTTATTAGTATGGTAAGATATGAAAGAGTAAAATTGACATAGTTTTTCTTTTATTTTGTAAGTTCTGACAGCTAGATGGGTTATTAGAGGTTTTGTGTTCCAAACCTCTCACTTTTATATATGAAAAAAGAATGAGGCTACTTCATCAAGATCACCTTATTTGTAACCAAAATCTCATCCCTTTATACAAAATAATGGATGCCAAAATTAATTCTTTAAAATGTCCATAAAATACTATTCTAATTATCCTACCATGTACAGAAAACATAAACTTATATTCATGTATTTTATGTATAGTGGGTTTGAGTGCATTTCAAAATGTTATTGTCCCAAGGTAAATTTCAAAAATCTGAAATAAGAAATTTCAGTTGTTAAGTCTTTATTGGAATTGATCATTTTAGTGTTGTGAAAATGTTTTTGCTACATAGGCAGGATAAAATTTAAATTCTCATTATTAGAGTCTGCTGTAAGTTTGCCAAATAGCCCCTTCCTTTGGAGAACTGCTTACATAAAGGACACTATTCTCTCTAAAGGTTAATTTACGTTGCAATTAATAAAAGTGAAAACTTTTAGGAACTCCCTTTTCTTAATTTCCTGTGGGATTCCATATTTAAAGTTAAGCTATATCCTGTAAGCAAAACTTAAAGTTATTTCCTGGCAACCAGTACTCATTTTACTTTGAGCTATAAAGGTGCTATATACAAGATATTGAGTGACATTTTAACACACAAAAGCAAGTAGTAGATGCCATTTTGGTTTTTTTGCACATATGACTTTGATACTTAGGTGAAGCAGTTTTCTACAACCCCTTTTGGATGACACTGTGTTTATGACACAATTCTCATTCATCCAACTCTGGAAGTGCTAAAAAGTGAGAAGTGAGAAATCCAAACTCCTTTAGGGAACTCTACAAAATAGCATAGTTGACTGTTTTAATTGGAAGAGACAGATGGTCAAGTGATTGGATATTAAACCTGCTGTATGGCTTGTCACCTTGGAGAGGCCTTGTCAGGAGAGCAATGCCAATCAGCCACTAAGCATTAGTCTTCATGCAACGGGACCGGGAACACAGAGATTCTGGAAGAAAAGCAATGGTCAAGAGATGGAAGTGGGGGAAAAAGATGACTCCGGGTGCAGCGTGTCTTGCTGTTCCTGCTTCCATGAACTTGCAATAACTATGAGGATTACAGCAAATGCAAGGCAGAAATGCTTGACATCAGATAATCCTGCAGAGCTGAGAATCCAGAGAATTATTTTACCCTTTGCAAAAGACAAAATATGAATTCTTCCAAAAGCTGTCCTCTAAGCTTATTACATAACACTCATTTTAAATGATTTGAAATAATTTTAATTGGTACTTACCTGGGAGGCTATATCACTTTTCATTTCACCAACTCTCTCGAAATGGCATAGTGAATTGCCTCTCATCGGCAGCTGTGAAAATATGATAAGACAGGATGATGTATACGAATGATTTCTTCTTCAGAATAATTCATCCAGAAGAATTGTCAAATTATTTTTAAATGGTTACAGTTCTTACTGAAACACTGCAAGAGAAGTTTAAAGCCTTCACTTGCGTTATGTGACACTGCCATTTGGTAGTTCTGTCATAAAGTCGGGGAATGTTTTAGCCGGGACATACTTGAGGGATTGTCTTTTCGAAAGCACCCACTTTTTCAAATGAGATAACAGAAATCCAGAGAGATTAGAGAACATGAGGGATGTAAAGTGAACTCAGAAATCCAAAAGATCAAATCACTTATATAATTGTGAAGAAGGAAGAGTATATTTCTTCAATATCTATAGAAAGGACATGGAGGTGTGAACAATGGAAAGAAGAAAACATTGTTAAGAGAAGGAGATTTCATTGACTTTGGTTACAATGTTGAAACTAGTCTTATTTTAAGATAATATGTTAGAGAGTTTTGGACTGATAATAATGTAGGTTTCCCGTGTAATTTATAGGGCCAACCGCTCATTCTGAACAACTATCTGGGAAGAGCTTAAAGGAACTAATTAGACCCAAGGTGAAGACTATTTTGCATTTATTTAAAACCTAAATTTTGACTAACTTCTACGTTCTGAATTCTTTCTTGACAATCTTCCCAACATGAGGAAGGAATTATTGGCAATCTTAATCTCTGTGGGACCAACACATAGCGCTTTCTGTGACAGAAGTAAAAACTAGACTTCTATGTGGTCCAGACCATCTTTTTGCTTCCTTGGGCTCTTTTAGGCACAAGATAGGTGGCCAGAATCAGCTGGGGAGTGTGAAGAGCCTTGGATGTCCTGGCAATGACTTAGCCTTTGGCAGGGATTAGAGGGTTTAAGAGGGCAGGAAGGGTGGGTGGGAAAGGATGATAAGACTCATAAAGGAACTGCTCACCCCTGTAAACTCTCTTGACAAGTGTCATGACCTGTGACTGTTTTCTTGCTCTTGAGGATTTTTCTAATGCCCTGGGATTATTTCACTGCCTTTAATATCACTAAAGCAACAATGTGAGTTGTGAGCTTATAATGATTTTATCCTAATAAAATATTCCTTATCGGCAAAATAGTTTAACTGATTGTCTTTGTGCTGGTTCATATTACCTTATCCATATAAATCACAGTACTCCATTTTAATATATGGATTATTTGTATAATATTAAAGCAGTCATTAGATTTGTATGTTACTGCTATTTGGTAGTCATTACATTTTCTCAGAAAGCAATTAAGTTACTGAGCAGGCATTCTGTGGAAAAGGGGGCTGGTTATACCTCATTTGTTCTCTCCTTGCCTAGTAACAGAAACCCCCTTTTATCCAGGCACATGGTCACCATGATAAAACACTACATTGTCCAGGTCCCTTGCAGCCAAAGCAAGCCACATGACTAGGTTCTCACTAAGGCAATGTAAGTAGAACTGTGGCTGGAAGATCCCTATAAGGGATCTTCCACAAAGAGAGGGGTGTGCCCTTTCTCTGCCCCTTCTCTTCCGCTGTCTGAATTCAGAGGACATTGATCTTGAGGATCAACCTTCACATCAAGTGTCATACAGGAAAAATGAAGAGCAGCATGGAGAAGGGATGTGGTCCTCATACACCAGGAGCTTCACACCAGTCCTCAAGCACCTGCTGATGGACTTCTTTTGGTGACAGAAAAATAAATGTCATTCTCATTTAAGCCACTATTACTTAGGGATCTCCACATACAGTCAATGTAATCTTAAATAATACCCATTTAAAATAATATGCAAAACACTTAGCTCATGTAGGAAAATCATCAAGCAAAAAGCTCTGCCATTAGACACACAAAATGTATTTTGCTCAGTTTTTTGTTTTGTTTTGGTACCAGGGATTGAACCCAGGGACACTTAACCACTGGACCACATCCCCAGCCCTATTTTGTATTTTATTTAGAGACAGGGTCTCACTGAGTTGCTTAGGGCCTGGCTTTGAACTCAACGATCCTCTTGCCTCAGCCTCCCGAGCCACTGAAATTATAGGCATGAGCCACTGCTTCTGGCTTCAATACTCTTATAGTGCATTATATGTAGCAATTTGTCTTCATGATTTGAACAAAAATATGTCACCATTTGGAACTTCTGGAGCATATTTTCCCTTCTATGCTGTGTGGAGCCTTGGGAGTAATTCTGGATCAGAAGTCAGGAGCCTGAATCCCATGCCATGTGGCTCATTTTATTGGGGCTGGGTTCTTGAATCAGCATCCTTACCTCAGTTTCTCTCTGAAAAATAAAAATTCTGAACTAGTTTCCATAATTTTCTAAGCTGTATAGGCTGTAAATTTATGAAACTATTTCCTTTCAAAATCACTAAAATTGGTCTGAGACTGAACAATATATTCAAATATAGTGGGCCCTCTACATCCATGAGTTCTGCTTCTAAGGATTCAACCAACCACACATCAAAAATATTTTTTAAAAATCACATCTGTACTGAATGTGTACAGACCTTTTTTTGTCTTTATTCCCTAAACAACATGGTATAACAACTATTTATACAACATATGCATTACATTAGATATTACAAGCAATTTAGAGATGATTTAAAGTACACAGGAGTTTGTGCATAGGTTATATAAAATTACTATATGATTTTACATAAGGGAGTTGAACATCTGAAGATTTCATTATTCATGGGTTGGAAAGAAGCCTGGAACCAATCCCTCTCAGATATGTAGAACAACTCGGTATGTTAACAAATACTTACAGAGTGCCTGGTATATGTAGACAATTATGCAACTTTGCATTATATGGGGTGCATCTGTGTTGTTGAGGAAAAGACAGCCACAAAGCTCTGTAAGTGTAGAAAACTGAAAATACTGAGTAATAGAATTCTGAATAATGTGTAACTCCTGACTTTAACTCAGTGTTAGATTTTCTGTTCCATTTTCCTTCTCTCATAGAGCTCTGCATATTAAATGGATGGAGGTCAACCAGCTCTGTGGTTTGCAGAGAGAGTTCTCTTTAAATTCCAACAATTTTATTTAATGCCATGAAATACAGCTTTACTCTGTTATTATCCATCTAAGACTAATCCCTGGCTATGATAATAGTCATTCAGCTTCTCTAATTAACATGAACTGTGCTTCATCTTTTTAAACTTCATATCAATGAGGGCAAAATATTCTATTGTTCAATGAATGCCCACATGTTGAAAGAGTTGGTGGGACAATTAAATCAGAAAAGATTTTCTGGAGGTGAGTTTTGATCCAGAGTTTTAGGGAGGTGATAAATGTGAGTGGTTGGAGAAGAGGGGAGGTCAACTTTAAAGAGGGTGAGTGCTGGGACTCATCAAGCAGCACAGGGTGTGCGCAGCCAGATTGGCTAAAGTAGATGGAGCACAGGGTGGAGCTGGAGGGAGTGAGATTCCTATCTTTCTTGGCATTTGTTTTATGCCATGACTTTCTTATTAGCATGAAGTATTTCCTATAAGCCCAGTGTTTTTTGGAAGTATGGAAGAAGCTTATGTAGAAAAGAGATGGATAAGAATATGACTCTGTTGGGAATAATTTTAAAGTTACAGAGAAAAGAAAGGCAAAAGCAGCACTGCATGAATGTGCTTCTTTGTGCAAGAGATATTCTGTTTGCATATTTGGGTTTCATGCTTCGTTGTGTGCTTATGTGGTGTGGGTGAGATAAAGTTGCAGAAGGAACTTAGAATTGCCTGACTTTTGAAAGTTTAGTCAGCTGTGACTTTCCTCTAATAAAGTATCTTCATGAACCTAATTTTTTGCAGCAGCAGCAGCAGCAGCAGTGTGTGTTTGTGCGTGCGTGTGTGTGTGGTGTGTGTGTGTGATATTTAGTGGAAAGACAATAATTAGGCAGCTGATTTTTCACCAATGTTGTGTTTATCTGAGTGTATCAGTGCTGAAATTACCAGGAGTATTAGAAATAGAAAAGTCATGGTGTTTGAAGTGTTAGCTCCAGACTCCTCCTTTTGCAGCAAAAGCCTCCAAGTCATGATAGTTTCCTAAGCAGCAATTTGGGCATGCACAAGAATAATATGGACATCATAGCCCTAGGTTCATGTATGACTGCTTATATGATGTGATTCTACATCACATACAACCAGAACTGAAAAGTTGTGCTCTATCTGTGTACAATGAATCAAAATGCATTCTGCTATGTGTACCTAAGTAGAATAAATAAATAAATTAATATTTTTTAAAAAGGAAAAAGCACATAGATACATGTTCCAGTAGCACAGTCTACAGCAAATTGGAGTGGTTAACTACAAGAAGACAAGTAAACTACAAATCATATACTGGTTTGTGTTTTTATCCAGACACTGGGAAGCAACTCTTCTTCCTTGGTCATCTTCCAAGGTTCTCTGCCATCTTGCTTGTGGCTGATAAATACCCACCCTCGATGGCCATGTTTGTTGTGTATATCCACAAACCCAAATGACGAAAGAAATCTTGAGGAGCAGAAGGAGGCAGGGCCCTTTCCACTGGGCCCTCCTTTTAATAGCTGATTTCTTTAATCCATTTCCACTACCCTCCCATCTGCTCACCCATGCATACACATACAGTTGGCATGAATTTGCTTCATAGTAGTAACATAAAAAATACTACATTGCATAATGTTTTTATATTTCACCAAATACCAGTTTTCACCTCTATTGTCTTGGTTTAACCTCTGATACACACTACTAGTCACTGTTGGAGATCTCTTCCCTTGAGGGTGACCCAAGAAACCCACGGTGTTCTGTTTTTCAGAAAAAGTGGGGAAAGGCCTCCAATTCCTTTAGCCATTGTGGTCACTGCTGAGACATGTATTATCCAAACCCTTGGGCTAACCAAGGGTTTATAGCAGGAGGCCCTTTTCTTGCTGTATTCAACATTGCAGTGAGTGCCATTCTTAATGTCTCCTGAAGCCACAGATCCTTGTGTTCGGGCTTCAGCTTCCCAGACCACCCATCAGACATCCTGGCCAATAAATAGGGGTGAGGTCAAGACCTACAGCTCGTTGCTCTTGCCACTGTACTCTCTGACTCATTTACACAATCTGAACTTAAAGACCTGGCTACCATCCTTCCCTGTCAGGAAAGACCCACCTTAGCCCATCTCTTTGGCTATAATAGACTACAAAGCTTCTGTAGGTTTATTTTTCAGGTTTCTAGAAATTTCTATATTCTAAGCCTAAAATTGCTGGGAGCCCTCAACATAGAATTCAAGTGTATGTCCTATCTAGGAAGGAGAGAATAAAGTTTGTCTTTTCCTAGATATTTTTGTAGTAGCAGAAACAAAACAAATTCACATTTCAGTAGATTACATTGAACACACACACAACCAAGTATATAGGAATATGTGGTAGTTGGGAGTAAACAGGACTTTTTGACATGGAAAATTGGCAAGATTTTTATTTAATTGTTGATATTTGTGTGTGTGTGTGTGTGTGTCTGTGTGTTATAAGGTGCAAAACTTTTCTTAAGGTTAATTTGACTGATAAATTGAGTCATTAGGCAGAACCAATTTGTGTCTGCATCACAGACTTACCAACCTTTTGTTCCATTTATAAAGTTGGATTGCTCTTTATTCCATTCTGTGATAAGGTAGAGAATAATGTCCCTTGATTGCTAGAAGAAGCAAAATGTTTTGCTTAAATCTTCTACAAGGACAGAGGGTATGTTAGTTAGCTTTCTGTCACTATAAAAAAAACTGAGATGATCAACTTATACAGAGAAAGTATTTATTTTGTATTATGGTTTTGGAGATGAATTAATGGTGGATTGGCCCTGTTGCTTTAGGTGTATGGTGAGGTAGCATGTCAAGGCAGAAGCATGTGGTAGAATAAAACCATTCACTTTATGGCTGGGAAGCAAAGAGAAAGAGGAAGGGGTCTCACAATTCCCTTCAAGAGCACACCCCCAATGACCTAAGGATCTCTCATTAAGCCTGGGGACCAAGCCTTTAATGCATGGATCCTTGGGAGCACATAAGATCCAAACTATAGCAGAGAGCTATTTAGAAAAAGCCAAATGAGGAAGTTTTTCCTACAGAGTTTTCTGAAAATTAGAGTGAACCAAGTGTTAAAAGTAATGATGCGTGCCTTCAGAATGAGTCCCTGTAGATTACAAAGTTTATTCTTTGATCTGAAAACATGACATTGATTAAGAAACTTAGCATATATGCCATATGTCCAAATTTAGCCTAAATTAAAGTTGAGGGAGGCAATCTGTTTTTGAGTTTTAAGGGATCCACTAAACCATATGCCCCCAAATTAAGTGGGATTAAATATAATTTATATTTGTATTACTTTTCTGTGGCTGCTATTACGAGTTTCCAAAAATTTAGTGGCTTAAAGCATCCATTTATTATCTCATAGTTCTGTAAATCAAAAGCACGCCTCAACTGGACTCTATGGTTAGAGTCTCATGAGGCCAAAATCAAGGTGTTAACAGGGCCCTGCCCCTCCCTTCCAGAGATTCTGGAAGAAGATTCACTTTCAAGAACACTGAGGTTGTTTCTAAAATTCATTTCCTTATGTTTGTTGGACTGAGGTTCTGCCTACTTGCCAGTTCTCAGGTGGGGGTCACCCTTAGCTCCAGAGTCTCTCTGGTTCTTGCACAAAGCCTTCCCGGTCACATAATCCCTTCTATCCCAGAGCCAGCAAGTTTGAATCTTCCTTAGCCTTAGGATTTCTTTGACTTCCTTTTTTGCTGCATTTTTGCTGTTCATAGAGAAATTTCTTCACTTTTAAGGGCTCATGTAGTTTGGTCTACCCAGTTATCCCACAATGACTCCTTTAAAATTCAAAACTTTAATCATAATTGCAAAGTCCCTTTTGCCATGGAATGTAATACATTCACAGGTTTCAGACAATAGAACATGGACATGTTTGCCAGGTCATTCTGCCTACCAAAATGTCTCTTTGTAGAAAAATAAATCTAAAACATTTGATTCACCTGTTTTTAAGCTAACAAAAGCAAAAACTGTTCAATGAAAATAACCAAAAAAAAAATGCAACTTGATTTCAGTCCCAGGTAATGGCAAGTTGAGATGGACTTGATAGGAAGGAAGCAATTCATAATCTGGAAGAGAGGACTTATTTTAAAAAGAGGAAGAAAGGTGAAAGCAGCAGAGATGGGGAGAGTAGAATCAAGGAAAGAGAAACAGAAAAGGGAAAGAGAGGAAGAGAGAGGGAAGGGAAGAGAAGGAGCTATAAAGAAAAAGGAAAAGTGAAAGAGAAGAGACAAATATATACAAGTTAAGAAAGATACAAAAAAATTATGTGAAGGAGAAAACAGTTGTAACTAGTGCATGAATAAAGGGAAAGTTCCATAGACTTTGAAGTGAAAATTAATTGAAGATCCCTTGGCCAGTTAGGGCATTTATCATCTATTACAGTGACATAATCTCTAATATTTCAAAGAAAGTCCCAAATTAATTATCTGAGTATGTCTATTAGGAGCATCCTTTTCACTCCTATAAGTGTCCTGATTTAGACAACATATTATATAATAATCCTCCCTTAATAGGGTTCCATTGGAAGGAACGTTAACTGTTTACTTTTTCTGCAGCATTTAAGATGTTATCAGGAACATCTGCTCCACATGAGTTGGTCTCAGAATTCTGCAAAATGCATGAAATTTGTCAGTGACTGACTCAGGTCTCTGAATTAAGTTTCCAATTCCTGAATTCATCTTTTGTTTCTATTTGTCTCTGACATTTACAGTCTGTAAACTCTATTAGTGGAATTAAAACGTCTGTTTTTTCTTTTAAACTAATTTCCTTTCTCCACTCTCAATATATCATTGTGTAACATGTAGTTTAAAATGTAAACCTATGCTTTTTGGAGGGAGACAAATGAAAGCTCATTATCTCTTAGATATTAACTCAAAATATGCTTTTTGATATTTTCATTCTTTTGCATTAAAATGCCAACTTTTCTTTATCTTTTGGGTCCTCTTTAAATGGTTTAAATTCTTAGAAGCCGCATTCCTGTTTGTATGCTAATTAACCTATATTGGTGAACATATGTATGAATGATGATAAATAAAACAGCATCTGACCAATAAACAGGTTTACTCTGACAAGGCTGTAAGTCAGGTAGTTTGGGGATACTATACTACAGATACAAGCTTTTGCCTTCCAGTCATTATACTCAGCAGGACTGGTTATCTGATTATGAGATCATTTCAATTTTGGCTCAAATAAAATTGATTTTCAGGGATTACAGTTTAGTTTAGGATAATCTATTTGTTATTCTAGATTCTAATACCATCAGGAAATAGGGCAATATCCAACTCACCACAGATGAAAATGGTGTGCCCTGCCCTGGTGCAACAACATGGCAGGGTGGTAAAGCCACCAACTTCAGTCATATAAGATTAAATTGACTTTTCTCCAGGAGCCACGTGACCTCAGATTAATTATTCATCCTTTCTTACATGCACAATCTATGTCGTCAAAACTGGGCTATCATTAGCAATCTAGGGCAAGGGGATTAAATGAGATTAATGTAGATTGAGATTACAAAAATTCCCCAGCATAGTTTCTGATATACAAAGTTAGAAAATGACCATCTCCCTGCCTCTTGGATGGATAGTATGCAGGTACAGTCATTTTAGCTCCCTCATCCAACCTTAACTTGGACCCAAATTTTGTGATGGAAGAATTAGTCTATCTAGATTTAACATTCTCTTATATTATTCTAATCAGAGTTGAATTTTGTCCATTATACCCTTGGGGCCCACTAGAAGAAGTTTAAGTATTTCATATGATCATTTTCCAAAGCAATAACATAAAATGGTTTTTGAAAATATTGGTAATTTTATAACAGGCCCAGAAACACTTTATTATTTACATTATATTTGTCATTTTAATAGTAAATATTCTTTTATTGTAGCTCAAAGGTCTTACTATGAAGAACTTAGTATTAGTTACTGTTCTTAAGAATAGCAAAAATCTACTTTATGTTGCATGTATTATGGAATCAAGATAAAGGCCTCAGTTGGTGATTTGAGAACACAAAGTTCTCCTGCATTGACTCTGGCGTCCAGTTTGTGCCTCCTCCTCCCCAAAGTGCTCTTGTCCATGGTGCTGACCGCCAGATTCACAGTGTGGCTCCAGTTTCGGTATTTGATGGCCAGAGATTTCTTCCATGCTGGGCACATAAAGAGCATCCTTTTGTTTGTAGCTTATGTTCTTCTGTGTGTTCAGTCTGTTGTAATTTTAAAGTTCTTCTTAAACTACACCAATGCCCCAAGGGCAATCATGTTCCCAGTTATTATTTTTTTAAACCCTTTATACAGTGTCTTGTTTCATGCTGTTTTCAGTTTCTTGAAATGTTTCCCTTGCTCAGTGCACTCACAGGTACTGAGACTGGAACACTCACTCATTCATTCCACCAACTTTAATTGCTCCACTTATGGTGTAGACTCCTGTCCTTGGCACTACAGGGAAATTAAAAATGAATATAATTTAGTACCTGATTTCAAGAAGCTTAGATTCTGGTGAGAAGCAAGAGAGGGAGATCCTTGAACAGATTTGGTAAACTGAGGCAGAATAAAGAGTTATAGGGAAATACAAGCCAGGGACAATGTGAGATTACAGCAGTGGTTCTCAAACCTGAATACATATCAGAATCACATGGGCACACAGACTCCATCTCAGATGAATTCAGAAGCTCTGGGAGTGAAGTCCAGGCATCACTATTTTCAAATCATATTTCAGTAATTCCAGTATGCAAAGTTGATTACCACTCGCCTAAAGGAGAGCCTGAAGAATTCTAATTCAGTGGTAATATGAAAATA
This sequence comes from Geosciurus inauris, assembly GCA_004024805.1. Taxonomy (NCBI): domain Eukaryota; kingdom Metazoa; phylum Chordata; class Mammalia; order Rodentia; family Sciuridae; genus Geosciurus; species Geosciurus inauris. The sequence goes on along the minus strand of PVHX01001255.1, from coordinate 28,519 downwards.
AAATGACAAGTACCTTGTTCCCATTGACTTTTTGCACCTGTCTTCATGTTGCCCATTGGATCATGATGAGCTTCCACTTCAGCATTGGTAAGGAACTTGTATAATTAGTATATACTCGATACACATTTATTTATTGATAGACGAGTACCTACTTTTTCAAATACCTCCCTCTTTACAAAAAACACACTAAACATTTTTTGACACCTACTATGTTTTAGGCACCATACCAAGAGGTGGGTTTAAAAAGCAGGAAGTACAATCATGTCTCTGCTTGGAAGCTTAGCATTTCCCCCACGTAGCTCCCCCTATTTGAAGCCTGTAAACAGAGCAGAGTCTTGGTTCTCTACCCAGGCTATTGTTGGCAGTTTTGGGAGAATTCCCTCATGCACATGAAAGCCTGAAATCACAAAGTAATGGCACATGCAAAGTCACAATGATAAGACAGATCTAGGAGGAGAGTGCTGTGGGTGCCATATTGGAGAAGCTAACTTCCCCCAGTGGAACCAGAAAAGGTTCTGGGAGGAGGCAGCCTCTGAAATGAACTTGAAGGATGACCATTTGCTCACAGTGAGAGAATGGAAGAAGAACATTTCAGACAAAAAGGAAGACTCCATGTCTACTCACTCACAAAGACAGGAACAGATACAGCATGTTGAGGAGATTGGATCCAGACTGTGAAGGGCCTTTTGTAATTTTAAGCTCATTAACCTTTATTGATTTTCTACAATGTTTTGAGCCTTGTGCACAAAGAGGGTGATAAACTGCTCAAGGAGCAGGATGTTCTTGGGTATGGCTCTGAGCTCTTATTTTCTTTTTATTTATTCATTTTTCAGCAGAACAATCCCAAGCTCTGAAAATTTTCCAAGAACAACTCTTCTTGATTTGTGGTGATATAAGCTACACCCTAGCCAGCATATAGGTGTCTCCACAAGAAAAGCAGAGATCTAGCTTGTGTAGCCAGGAACACATTCCATGATACAGACCTGGCCGGTGGAGTAGGGACTCCCATCCATCCTCAAACTTCTGGAGTTTCTAGAGGCAGGGAGTTGAGTTTGAGAGGGTGGGATAAGGCATAGGCTGAGAGACTCCAGGAGACCATCGTGATCTTGTGAAGTCAGAGGTTTGATTTTATCACATCACAAACCAGGATACAAACATCATGAGTAAAGTGGGCTTTGGAGTCTAACCTGAATCTCTTTTTGTCTAAAGAACAGAGTAAACTATGTTCCAAAAACTAAATTTGTTTAATTAATAGTAACTATTGGTTGTTTACTAGGCACCTGGCCTCAAATGTTCTCAGCTTTACATTTACTTCTCATTAGGGCTCATTTGCTTTTCTCACCAATCCCCTGAGATAGGTAGTATTATTACATCTGTTTTACAAATTGTGTCTCTTATAAAGTGACAGAGTTGGGATATGAACCAAGGTGCACATAGCTGTTAGAAACTGAGTGTGTAGCAGCCACGGTAAGCACTTTTGGAGGGTGTTTTTTGTCTGCTTGTTTGTTTGTTACTGAACCCTGGCATGGAACTATCACTGAGCTACATTCCCAGTTTGTTTTATTTTTTGTGTGTGTGAGACTGGGTCTCACAAGATTTCTGGGGACTTGCTTACTTGCTGAGGCTGGCTTGAAACTTGCATTCATCCTGCCTCAGCCTCCTGAATCAGGATTACAGGCATGTACCACCCCGCCTGACACTAGTGATTTTCTCAGCATTCTAACATATACATATATATCTCACAGTTTTTATAATAGGGGCTTTGTTGAGTAGTTAATGTAAGAAAATTAAAAATAAATAAAATGCCCCATAATAATCAGGAAGACACTAATCTCTTCCTTCTGTCCCATAATGCTCATCATTATACACAGAATCCTTTTTCCTGTGTACTTTGGCTTAGGAATCCCACATGAAGTGGTAAGAAAATGCAAAGCTATTCAATTTGGTGAGAATTACAGGTAAAGTTGAATATTAGAGTACTTTGCTCCAAGGAATGTTTTCAGATATAGTGACCAGGGTGATTATAATTCTGCAAAAATAAAAAATGGATGCTGAGGATTAATTCAGTTGAGTTATGAAAACAAGTACCATGATTTACTAAGTACATTCCCTTATCACCTAATTTCCCCTGACACTTGGATAGTTACCAGGGACTTAAATCACAATCTGCACCTAGTTCTTTGATTGTCCACAACACCCGGAGGGAGGGTAAACTATCAGTTCTTGTCAGTTCTATTTGTAGGCATGATGAAGTCCACAGGAAACTCTAGAGATTGCTTTGAGAATAATTTAATTCAAATATGCAAAAACAAAAAACTTCAGAAAGGGAATTCCTTCACAGTGATCTGGAATCTCAGTAATACTCAGTTATTCTATATTTGCTCCATTTTTATTCAAAATATTTATTTGTACCTTTACAATTATATCCATGGCTTGGCATTTAATACAGCTGTTTTATGTTTATTCATTGGATAGTTTAAATAGGTTCTCTCTTTCCAAACTATTAACAATCTTTACAATTACTCAATGTGATTCAACTATATCATATTTAAATACTACTCTACTGGATGCCCTCTATGTACCAAATATTGCTTTTGTAATCTTTTTGTACATATGGTAATTTCAGATACAAAGGGGTTAAGAAAGAATCACCTACTTGTTAGCCATTTCAAAATATTTATAAGGAAGATATGAATTTATGTGACCTCTCAGTAAAAAGAAATTAATTGAGCTCATGCTGTGAAACTAAATAAATCAGTGGGAAGAAAAATGGTAGGGTTTACTAGCGGAAGTAATTATATCAAAGAATACTCTGTTGTACTAAGTTGCCTCTGTTTGTTTCTGAATAGCTGCTAATGTTTAAATCTCTGGGCTGCCAGATTTTTACTATTTTGCCAACATTTTCTCTACTCCAAATGTTACTGGAAAGCTAATCAGAAGCAGTAATTGATTTAACAACAGAATGATTCAATAGTTGCAATCTTCTATAAAAGCTCCCCTTTTTATTATTTTGCAAGGTAAATTGTCAATTTATAGATCTTCTCAGAATAGCAGTTCTCTTTGCTTCCTTAAAACGAAGAGCTCTCTGCCTCTCATTTGTTTCAGGGGAAGAATGTTTCACTCACAGAGTCCTGTGCTGGAGTGTGAAGACTGCCTTTCATTGACAATTGAGTCACTCTGGAGATGGTAATGCCACAGGCTAATTATATAGTTGCTCAAAGCTGCATATAATCAAAACAACGCAACCTTGATAACAGATGACCTTGTCCAGGAGGATTCAGTAGTAGAAGGTTGGGTACTTACCTGTTGCTATGATAGAAGGTCCAGAGTCTTGCTTTTTGGAGACTTCTCTCTTCCTGAATTGCCTGTTTCAGCCCCTAGCACCAGTCTTGACAACTGAAGTTCTTGTCCCCCTTACACACTTATATATACTTAGTTATCAGAAAAAGTACAAAACAGACATGAAAACTGCATATTTATGTCATCCATGGATAATGATGGGCTTCAAGTCTCTTGAAATGCTCATAGGCATTGAGTCCAACATATGGTTTGTGGTGAGGGAAAGGGATGGATGGGGTAGGGAGCACTGCCCTGTAGAACCCCAGCTGAGCTGACTCATACTGCTTCTAGAACTTGTCTTTTCTGCTGATTCCTGGATAACTGGCAGTTTTTCCCAAGCAGTAGAAATTAGACCCTTATTTCACTCCATATGTAAAAATCCGCTCACGGTGGACTAAAGATTTCAACCTAAGAAGCCGTAAAACTGAAACTGTAAACCTATTAGGAGACAAGAGGAAAAGATCTCAATGATTTTTATTTTTAATATTTTTAAATTACTAGCTATGGTATCCACGAACCTCTTTTTGGGTCTGACGAATTTGCCAGGCTGGCTCACACAACTCAGGGAACACGTTACTAATGTTCACCGGTTTATTACAAAGGCTATTATGGAGAATAGAAAGGAGCAGTCAGATGAAGAGCTACAGGGGGCAAGGGGAGGGGCATGGAGCCTCCATGCCCACTCTAGGCGAGGCACCCTCCCAGCACCTCTCCCAGCTCAGCCATCCAGAAGCTCTCTGAATTGTCATTTGAGGTTTTTACAGAGATTTCATTACATAGGCATTTGATTACATCATTATCCATGGATGAGTCTCCTCTCTCCTTGGAGAATGTAGGGTTAGGACTAAAAACCTTAATCCTCAATTATGTCTTGGTCTTTCTGTTGCCCAGTTCCTGAAATTAGGTAGGGGGCCCTAGCCCAGACATATCCTTAGTATATAAAATAAACTCATCTGGAGATTACAAGGGTTTTAGAAGCCATGAGGGGGAACCAAAGGCAGAAACCAAATATATATTTCTCATACCACACTATCATGGCTCTAAATAATACACTTAGGTCAATTTTCTTAATGTGTTAACCTTAGTCATTGTATTTAGGTTCTTCAGTATATTTGTAAAATAAAGATAATTATAATACCTATTTTATAAGACTTTTAAGATTATTAAAGGAGAGAATCCATTTAAAGTGCTTAGTCACAGCACATGGTTTGTTCTCAATCGATGAATTGATGAATTCTTATTCTGTGAGGACCGTTGGCCGCCCTCCTCGGGACTTCCCAGCCTGTCAGCAGGGGGTGTGGCATTTTACAAAATCAATGCTGATGTCATATATTCTCTCCTGCAGTTTTTCTGGTTGACATAAAAGCAATGACATGCCTTTGCCTGATTCCTGAGCTCTTCTAACTTATAAAAAGCACAGTTTGCTGCATAGGCCGACATTCTCTTGGGGCCCTTTGATCATGTTCTGGGTCTATTACATAGTCAGACTGGTGTTATTTTTCTTTCTTTTTTTAAAAATTTTATTCACTTATTTATTCTACTTAGGTATACATGATAGCAGCATGCATTTTGATTCATTGTGCACAGATGGAGCACAACTTTTCATTTCTCTGGTTGTATGTGATGTAGAATCACAACATACATGCAGTCATACATAAAGCTAGAGCCATGATGTCCATCATATTCCACCATCTTTACAGTCCCCCTGCCCTGCCCCCGTGACCAAAGTTCCTCCATTCTTCTCATGTCCTCCTCCACATATGGATCAGCATCCACTTATCAGAGAGAACATTCGGCATTTGGTTTTTTGAGATTGACTGACTTCACTTAGCATGATATTCTCCAACTCCATTCATTTACCTGCGAATTCCATAATTTTATCCTCTTTTATTGCTGAGTAATATTCCATTGTGTATATATACCACAGTTTCTTTATCCATTCATCTACTGAAGGGCATCTAGGTTGGTTCCACAGTTTAGCTATTGTGAATTGAGCTGCTATAAACATTGTGGTGGCTGCATCACTGTAGTATGCTGTTTTTAATTCTTCTGGGTATAGACCAAGGAGTGGGATAGCTGAGTCAAATGGTGGTTCCATTCCAAGTTTTCTAAGGAAACTCCATACTGCTTTCCAGATTGGTTGTACCAATTTGCAGTCCCACCAGCAATGTATGAGTGTGCCTTTTCCCATACAACCTCACCAACACTTATTGTTATTTGCATTCTTGATAATTGCCATTCTGACTGGCATGAGATGAAATCTTAGGGTAGTTCTGATTGGCATTTCTCTAATTGCTAGGAATGTTGAACATTTTTTCATATGTCTGTTGATTGATTGTATATCTTCTTCTGTGAAGTTTCTGTTCAGCTCGTTGGCCCATTTATTGATTGGGTTGTTTGGGTTTTTTTTTTTTTTTTTTTTTTTTGGTGTTAAGTTTTTTGAGCTCTTTATAAATCCTGGAGATTAGTGCTCTGTCAGATGTGCATGTGGCAAAGATTTGTTCCCATACACAGTGTCCTAAGTCCAATATCAATCATTTCCTTAGTTTCATTGCTTGTTTTACATGTTGTAATCCTTATTCAAAGATGGTTTGTTTTTCTCACACTTGAGAGAAAAATGTAGCCTGGACTTGGAGTGCTACATTCAAAATCTTGTTTCTCAGAACTGTGAAGGCAGTGCTCATAATGCAGAAGAAAGTAATGTTTCTAACAGTCCCCACGATGAGATGAGAAGCCTGACACCAAACACTTTTGCTCTTTTTACGTTATTTGGTTTTCTCTCTGAAAGGTTTAATTTTTTATTCTGAAATGTCACCAGGATGTATTTTAGTGTAGGGGACAATTTTTATGTTCTACTTAGTACTCAATGGAAGAATCTCACCTAGATAACTTACGGATATTTTATCTGGAATGATTTGTACTTTTTTTTCACTTCGCCTCTATTTTTGAATGGTCTATCATTCTCAAACTCCTGTTGTTAACTCATAATTAATTTCTATTGTTTGTTTCTAATTTTTTTATTTTTATATGTTTACTCTATGTTGTAGATTCCACTAGTTTCTCTCCCCCCCCCCTCTCTTTTTTGTCATGCTGGGGATTGAACTCAGAGCCTTGTGCATGCATGTAGCTTTTCTCTTAACATAATTATGAACCTCAAGGAAAATACAATCATATTTTGAATATCTAAGAACCAATTCTTGTTTTTTTAATATTTTAAATTTGTTTTAATTAGTTACATATGACAGTAGAATGCATTTATGCACTTTGGTATATCATACATAAATGGAGTATAATTTCCCATTTTTCTGATTGACCACATTGGTCTAGGATCTGACTTCCTTAGTAAGACCCCCAAAGTGCAACAAGTAAAATCAAGAATTGATAAATGGGATGAATTTAAACTAAAAAGCTTCTTCTCAGCAGAAGAAACTAACAATGCGAAGAGAGAACCTACAGATGGGGAGAAAATCTTTACCACATGCACCTCAGATAAAGCATTAATCTCTAGGATATATATAGAACTCAAAAAACTTAACACCAAAAAACCAAATAACCCAATCAATAAATAGGTTAAGAAACTGCATAGACACTTCACAGAAGAAGAAATATGATCATTCAACAAATAGGTGAAAAATTGTTCAACATCTCCAGCAATTAGAGAAATGCAAATCAAAACTACTCTAAGATTTCATCTCACTCCAGTCAGAATGACAACCATCAAGAATACAGGCAATTGTAAATGTTGGCGAGGATGTGGGGAAAAAGGTACACTCATACATTGCTAGGGGGACTGCAAATTGGTGTAACCACTAGGGAAACCAATTCTTGTTTTTTTTAATAAATACTTTTTCTGTAGTCTGATCTTGTTTTAGTTATGTGATACTTATTGAATTACAAAGGATACTAATTATAATTTTTTGAAATTTCACTATTTCTTTAATTATGTGTTTCATTCCATGTCTGTGGTTATTTTTATTATGCTTGGTTACTCTTTTCTCTTTTAAATATATTGGGATTGGTTCCTGTTTACAAATGAAGGTCTAGGTTTGTTTCTTTGTTTTTGGTACCAGGTATTGAACCCAGAGGCACTTTACCACAGAGCCATGTCCCTAGTCTTTTATTTTTTATTTTGAGGGAGGGTCTCATCAAGTTGCTTAAAGCCTCACTAAATTGCTGAGGCTGGCTTTGAACTTGCTATTCTCGTGCCTCAGCCTCCTGAGCAGCTGGGATTACAGGAGTGTGCCACTGTGCCCCACTTGCTGCTTGTTTTTAATATACGCAGCTAGAATGGATACTCTTTTTTTTTTAAATTTTTTTTTAGCTGTAGATGGACATAATGTCTTTATTTTATTGCTTTGTATGTGGTGCTGAGGATCGAACCCAGGGCCTCACGCATGCGAGGCAAGCGCTCTACCGCTGAGCTACAGTCCCAGCCCTAGAATGGATACTCTTTTTTTTTTTTTTTAACAATTCTTTTTTTTTTTTAATGTGCTATTATTTTTTTATATCTTTATTCATTTTATGTGGTGCTGAGGATCGAACCCAGTGCCTCACGTATGCGAGGTAAGCGCTCAACCGCTGAGCCATAACCCCAGCCCCTAGAATGGATACTCTTTATGTACATCTTTCTCCATGGTTTTCCAACAAAATTATCACCCCTATTGAAGGAAGGAGGTCCATACAAATATGCAGGAAGTTTAGAATGGCAGTCTTGATATAGGATACATGAGCAAAAATCAGTCAAGTGGGCTGGGCCTATATCTATCATCTTCCTGCCCCCCAGATATGAACATTAGGGAGCAGCAGTTCTCCCACACCTGTGAGCCCAACTTCTCCCAGGGGAGAAGGCCACAGCCAGTAGGAGGATATCTTCGCTGGTGAAGAAGTTTTGCAGATGTGCTAAGCCCACAGTTTGGAGAACTGGTAATAAATTTCCTATAGAATAGAACCTCATCTTTCTACCTCATTCACATGCAGTTATCTCTGTGCCAGAACTGGAGAGTTCATCTTTAAATGAGTTAAAAGATGATATGGAAGCACATTTATTACAATACCCTGGTAGATTTTATTACACAAAAAAGTTCAAAAGGCAGTTTTCAAATCACATCAAACCATAAGAGAGCTATGGAAAGTGATTTGACTAAAGAACATTCCAATGAAAGTCTTTATACATGATTCAGCTTAATAGATATGTAAATGTGAGTCTTGTGTTAAAATCCTCTTTACTGAGTTGTATGAGAAACTGGGATATGGTCTTGATCCTCTTCTTGATTAATTTACTCACATATATTTTGGAATCAGAAAAAAAAAGATGAGAGATGACATTTTCATCAGATTTCTGGCTCCGAAGTTAACAAACATTTCTTTGATTATATAATCATAATAGTAAAAATAAACAAATGCTTAAATGCCCACAGTTAATAAAAAATAAGTCACAATAAAAATGTAAAATTCCTCTTTATGGACATTTTCTTTAAAAAAGAGAACAGGGGCTAGGATTATAGCTCATCGGTAGAGTGCTTGCCTTGCATGCCTGAGGCACTGGGTTCGATCCTCAGCACCACATAGAAATGAATAAATAAAAGAAAGATATAGATAAATTAAATATGGAAAAAAAGATGTAGTATCCATCTACAATTTTAAAAAATTTTAAAAATATTTTTAAAAAAGAGAGCACATTATTCTGAAAGAGGTTTCTAGCATATACTAACTTAATTTTGGAGATAATATTCCAAATATTTAAATGATTACAGACTTAAAAAAATTGCACTGTGTAAAATCTGTGTGCTGTGTTCTGAATGTATGCGCTCCCTGCAACCCCACCAGAAATTTATATGTTGAAATCCTAACCTTCAATGTTACAGAATTAGGAAGTAGGGCCTTAGAAGGATGATCGGGTTTTGAGGACAGAGTACTCCTGTGTGGGATTTGTGCCCTTAGTAAAGAGGATCAAGGAGCTCATCCTCACTTCCACCACATGAGGACATGCCAAGAAGGCACTCTTGTGAACCAGGAAGACAGCCCTCATCAGATACCTAATCTGTAAACACCTTGATCTTGGATTTCCCATCTTCCAGACCTGAGAACTAAATTTCTGTTGTTCATAAGCTACCAAACTATGGTATTTTGTTATAGCAACCCGAACAGATCCTGAGGCTAGAAAACAATTAAAGCTATACTAATTAGAATATGATGTTTTCAAAAATTGAAAAATATTCCTAATTACTATTTGTATTCCTGATGAAAAGCAAACACTTACTTTTAAAAGAACTGCCATAGGCAGAAAGACGTGAGAAACAGTTTTGGATTACTTTTACAATCTCTTATACTAAGCTCCCCAGAGACTGGTAAGTGGCTTTCATATGGGTATTAAGAGCAAGCCTCGGGGAACATCAGCAAGTTACAAGAACTCAATTGTAGGTAAACTATTAAAATTTGTTTTTAGAGTTCTAGTAGTAGAAATTCCATTTCTAGCAGCAGAAAATGACATTATTAAAAAGTGGTAGAAAACATTGCTGGGATGAATGAAACCCTTCTGTAATCAAGATAAAGGAGGAGTATTAAAGTAGTTTGGGCTAAAAATTATTAGAATTTAAATCTATGTTCATAGGTAGCACATTTCTCTACACCTTTGGATACCCTGGTGGTTTTAGATATGACATGTGCCAGAATGATGTTATAATCGCTTGTACATGCAGCACTATTTCTCAAACTTTTACACTTTAGAATTTAGGGATAGTGTGAATATAGAAATTGATACCCTGATTAAACACACAAAATCCTTTCCAAGAGAATATATACTTATACTGAAGTATAAGTATATATTCTGACACCTGAATTTTATCATCAAAATCATGTGTTGCATTGATCAGAGTTTACTGCACTACACTAAGCATAGGGGGTTTATTACATGGATTAAATGGCATATCAAATCATTGGAAAGGATGAAGAAATACTTTCTAGATTGAACTTTCAGGAACTGGATCATATCATGCAAGGGTCACCACTGGCTTTTTCTACTGTGGTTACAAAACTGCTGTCTCCAGAGCATGCCACCACCACAAAGATGAGAAAAAGTCCCTATGATTAGGAATTCACCAGGGCCAAAACACTTCTATCAAAACACCTATTTTTAGTTTTATTTGGCTTTGTTTCATTTTCTAATTTCTAACCATGTATATTGACTTCAACTCTAACAATAATTTAAATAGGTATAAATTTCTAAGTAAATAATTATCCTTTCTTAGCATTTGGAATACAGTATCCTTATTTCTGTAGTTGCCAATGGAAAAAAATGTGATGAAATATTATACTTTACTTCCTAAGATTTATATCGTATCTTCTCCCCCCCCCCCCCCCCGTCTCTCTCTCTCTCTCTGTCTCTCTGTCCCTCCTTCTTTCCCTTCCTCCCTCCCTGTCATTTCTATACATTGGTCTCTAGTTTGGGATTTATTTTTATTTAGCTCCCCATTTTGGGCACTTAGGGGCTACTTGTATTCAATATCTTTCTATAATCCCTAGAAATTGTTACCAACCAAGTCCTCAAATATTACTTGGTATTTTTTTCCTAGATTCTGTAATTTCTATTAAGTGATAGAGCATCTTAATCTCTTCCTCTTTATTTAAAAATATGTATATGTTTAGTTCTAATATGTCAAAGTAGATCTTTTAAAAATCTACTTTTCTTGCCATCTTTTTCAGTTTATTATTATTGATAGCTCATATGTAAGTATAATTTATAGGTATTTTATGTCTTCATTTATTTCTTGAAATAGCCCTTTAAGCTTACTTTCTACTATTCCACAAAATAATTTTCAGGTATAGAGAGTTCATGTTCCTGTTGTTGACTTTTTTTTTTTTTTTGATGGTGGCCAGGGGAATCTTTGTTAGGATTAGTTTTCTTTTTATACTTTGGACTTTAGATTTGTAGGTTATTTTGAGTGGAAAATTTTGCTTTTGTCTTATTTGTTTTACCTTCTCTATCTGCTCATCTCTGGGGTCCTAGTCCACAACCAGATTTTATGGTCATGTTTTGAGGTCTCTGATCCACGGTAGCATAAGAATGTTGCAGATCCACTTTGGCTTAATTCCTAGACTCATAGCTTTCTCCAAGTTATACCTGTTTCCCTCCTGATGAGCCAGCTACTTAAAATCAAGGTGCAACACCCACCATCAGGTTCATTCATTCATTTAATAATGATTGTTGAGTGCTCAGTATATCCTAGGCATTATTCTTAGTGCTGGAGGGTCAGGGGTAAACAAAACCAACTCTCCTGCCCTCATAGACTGACATTCCAGTGGAAGAGAGAGACAATACAAATAAACATAGTATATAAGAAGACAGTAGGGCTGGGGATGTAGCTCAGTTGGTAGAATGCTTGCATCGCATGCACAAGGCCCTGGGTTTGATCCCTGCCACCACAAAAGAAAAAAAAAGAAGAAGACAGTAAATACTATAGAGGGCAAAAAAAAAGAAGAATGAGGAGTGAGGGAGGTATTGTCATCTTATATAACATGATCAAGGAAGTCCTCATCAGAAAGCAAAGGGGCAAGGTAGCTAGAATGGAGAAAGTAATCAAGCAGAAGCAATAAAGGTGGTGATAATCATTTAAGTTTAAAGATAAAACTAAATGGACTTCATGTGTGACATATTAAAGAAACAAAGATCAAGGACAATTCCAGTAATCACGTTCCAAAGAATTGAATTGCCATTTACTGAAAGAAAATTGCAGCTGGAAATTTGTACCATTATAGAGATGGAAGATGTGATAGAAAGGGGAAGAAAGCAGTAGGTTAGTTTTGGAAATATTCATTTGAAATTCTTACTAGACATGCAAGTGGAGATATGGAATAGGAAGTCTATGTATTGCTATAGTTTGGACTTGGAAAATCCCTCAAAATCTTGGTCCTTAGCTTGGTGCTATTGGGAGGTGATGGAACTTTTAGAAGACGGGGCTTAGTGGAAGGAAATTACATCATTGGGAATTTGCCCTTGAAGGGGATTGGGACATAGGCTTTTCCCTTCCCTTTCATTTCCTGGCCAACATTAGTTTTCTCCATCATGCACTCTCACCATGATGTACTGTGCTGCCACAGGCCCAAAGCAAACAAGGCCAAGAGACCATGACTGAAACCTCTGAAACCATGAGTCAAAACAAACCTTTCTTTCTTTTAAGTTTATTATCTTAGGTATTTACCACAGCAAGAGAAATCTGACTGACACAGATGTGCATTCTGGAGTTTGAAAGAGCTATTGAGTCTGGAAGTTGGAATATATGGTAATCAGGTCCAGACTGAAGTTAAGGAAGGAGATAATGTAATAAGAGAAGAGAATAAATAGATATGAAGGCCAAGCTCCACATTATGCCTATCTTTTGAGGTGGGGAGATGAAAAGAAACAGATAAAGATGGAGAATGAGAAGTGAATGAAATACTAGGGGAACTAGGAAGTAATGGCATTCAGCAAACCAAGCAAAGAAAACATTTCAAGAGGAGGGAGTAATAAACCAGACTAAATGCTAATAACAGGAAGATGAATAAAGGTTGAAAAGCAGAATCCAGCTCATTGGTGAACTTCATAAAAACTGAGTAATTTTTTTCTTTTCAATTTCTGTAAGAAGATAGGTGAGTGCATCTCCCATTCTTGGAGGATGTTTATTCCGAGGAGGTAACTACTCCACCACCAGCTTGCTTCTACATTAGCACCCAGTAGGGATGTGACATTAGACATTGATGTTACTGCCCTTATTATGATCCAAAGTGAATTTACTTTTTTAAAAGTCTGGCTATACTTGTTTTATATTTGATTACATTGGTATCCCAATAGTGGGAAAGTATGAATCTACTACATTGTTTTGAGTGAAAATTTTTTCTTCTATGTCTTTAACTTCTTTATGAAGTTTCTTTTATTACCTGACCTTTCCTGGATCACTATTATAAACTATTAAAGATGTGAGTTCTGTGGTTACTTTCTCAAATGGAGATCTCTTTTCTACCTTACTCCACACACAGATGGGTTGGAGGTAGAGTTGATGTCTCATTCCATCACATTACCACTAAAAGTCATTTCTCTTCCATTTTATGATAATCTCATTTGATATGTCCTGCTATGTTTATCCTAATTTTTATCACTTATCAGCCTCCTGGCACCCCTGTTATAGACTGATTTGTGTCTCTACAAAATTCATATGTTGAAGTCATATTCCTCAATAGCTCAGAATGTGCCCTTATTTGAAGATAATGTATTCCAAAGAGGTAATTTAGTTAAAATGAGATGATTAATGTGATCCCTAATTCAATATAACTGGTGTCCTTATAAAAAGAGGGAAATGAGGGCATAGACACACATAGGAAAGGCCATGTGAAGGAAGACACAGGGAGAAGAGGGCCATCTATAATCTGGGAAATGCCTCAGAAGAAACCTATCCTGCCACCACCTTGATCTTGAACTTCTAGACTCCTGCACTGTGAAAAAATAAATTTGTTTTTAAGCCACTCAGTGTATAATATCTTGTTATGACAGTCCTAGAAAAATAATATCCTCCAACCCCATTCACAGAAGTATTGGTTCCTAGCTTACAGGTCTTCATTCTACCCAATACCTGATGCCTTAGTGATGTAATTATCTCCAAGGGCCTCTTCTATTCTATTCAAGCTATACATTGCCAGGGCCATTTCCTGGTTCTCACCCAAAACTTTTCCACTATTAATGATATCTTCACCTTTGAGTACCTTTGAGCAGTCTCACTCAATTATTTCTAATGCACTGGCTCTTCAAGTACTTCATCGAATAGGCTGTTATCTTCTAAACATTCTCCCTGTGTGTTAGACCATGGTTCATGACTTCCTCTTCCCCTTGACACATTCCTTCAATTAAACTCTACCAGCAGCCCTGACTCTCTTGTGCTGTTGTCCTCTTATTGCATCTGTTTAGCAAACTCCAAATCTGGATTAATCCAAATATGCATCTTCTGTATATTTGCAACTGGGACACAATTTGTCCAATAATTATTGGGTCCATGAGATTGCTTCCCTTTTCACTATTAAATGAGGCCATGGTTAATATCATTGTATGTATATTTTTTTGTGTTTCTCTGATTACTTACACTAAATTCCCATAAGTATAGTTTCAGGATAAAATGTTGAAGACTTTGGAAACACAATATCAGGTTGCCTTTCATTAAGTTTGTAAAGATTTTTCATCATCGATGTGTGAGATTGCATTTCATTACTAATTTCCCAAGACTAAGAAAAATGAATTAAAATTTAAATGAGCTTAAAAGAAAAATCACAGTTTTTAAGATATTAGTTTATTTAATGAATAGGGAAATAAGATATATGTTTACTGACAACTGGTTTTCAGGTGTTAGGGTCCCCCTCGCCGCATTGGTTTTTATAAATTCTTTTTTCCTCATTGAGTAATTATTTGACATTGAGTAATTATTATTGTTGACTCAGGACTTTCTTAAATTTATAAATGATCTATTCTTAGTTTCATTTTTGTTTCAATAATCTATTGCTGATATACACATGCACACACATATAAGGGGTTTTTCCTTTTCATATTTGTTGTTTACTTTTTACATTATGTTCATCTCCATTATGTTTATTGTTTTAAAAATCATCTCAATTTTTCAAAGTATACTGATTTTTTAAATTTAAAAATTTTTTTTCATACCAGGGATTGAACCCAGGGACACTTAACCATTGACCCACATCCCCAGCCTACTTTGCATTTTATTTAGAGACAGGGTCTCACCTCACTAAATTACTGAGGCTGGCTTTGAACTCATGATCCCCCTGCCTCGGCCTCCCAAGCTGCTGGGATTGTAGGTATGCTCCACCACACCGGGCTCAAATTATGTTGATTTTTTAATAAATTTTTAATTTTCAGAAATAATTTCATTGTAGATTTTTAATTCTGCCAGTACATTTCTAGTTTTGTTCTAACATGTTCTTCTTTAGCTAGTTCCTGTTTTTTTGCATCCTGTGACTCACACAGCCTCTTCTTAGTTTCTTGCTAACACTACTCTTCTCTATTTTCACAGCCTGCTCATATTTCAGTGACACACAACTGATACTGCTGATCATCTTATTAAAAACCTTGTAGTGGACTTTTGTTGGAGTATTTATTGCTTCTTTGTCTTGCATGTGACATTTCTCTGCTTTTGGCTTATAGAACTTTTTCTATTGGTTTTGTTTTGTGCTGTTTGCTCATCGTGAATGAGATCACTCTTCAGTTCTGCTTTGTCCATGTAGAGTGAGGGAGCTCATTTTAGTGTTTCTTGCTGTTCATCTGGTTGCTGTTAGAATTTCTTTCTCATGTAAGAGCCTGCATTATTTTATAGAGATCCTTTTCTACTTCCTGAGTCTGGTGGTCATCTATATACAGTATGACTGTGCTGTACGGAGGAAGGACCTTCCATTCTCCCATCATCTCTCAATGTGAAGAGCAATTTATTCCCAGCTCTCTGAAGCATTCTATAGATCATCCTGTTCCAGAAATAGTGCAAGAAAAACTATCGCTCCCTCGATTTCGATGGCTCCCACAACTCCTTCTTCTCCTTCTCATTTTACAATCGAGTTTGTATCCCAGGATTTATGCCCTACCACAAATCTTCTTCCAGCCCAGTCAGTTTTATTGGAAGCTTACATGTCCAAATGGGTATGGAAAAGAAAGGTATACTTTGAGTTGGTAGAAATGGGTGGGAAAGGGAGCCCAGCTGCTACAGAATGTAGGTAGCATCTGTATTTAGTAGATGGCTTCCTTCATTTTAATCAGAGAAAGTCCCCAAGCCCAAGGTAGTCCTGCCTTCTGAGCAAGGTGGAAATCACCTAATGTCCTCTCCTTGGATTCTGTTCAAACTTGGTTTGCATCTATGGTCTATTGTTGACTAGTATTCTTCGTTCCAGTGCTCTTGAAATTATGTCTTTTAGTGAAATAATGAGAGTTAAAAAGGATTGGTATGAGACTACAAACCATTCTTCATCTTACTAGGGAGGCCTATATTTTCTTAAAACCTCCAGAATATGGTTTTAAAAGTAATAGTGTTAATGGAGGTAAAGAAACAGAATGAAAAAACAATTATCCTTTCATATTATCTTCAAATAAGTCATGTCATAAAAGACTAAACACCACTAAATTACTATGAATTGAAGTTTTTCATCTACATAAAACAGTTCAGAGTTTTTAGAGTATGAAAATATTTATTATAAGCTGTAATACATTCTTCCTAATTGCTGATATTTACAGTGTGTCTTCAATTCATAAAGAAATTCAAGGAACTGCTGATCACTATTAAGACAATATGAAATATTTGAATTTCCAAGATAGGAGGAGTTCAACAGAACTGGTAATGAGTGACTTTTTTTCATATTACTCTGATGGTAGTTGCATTGTTTTGCCATACTCCATTTTAAGAAGAAGTCTAGAATAGTAGTCAAGAGCATGAGCTCTGGAGGCACACTACCTAAATACAAATTTCAGGGCAATTTTTGTTCAAACTGTTTGTATTTTCATTTCCTCAAAAGTAATAGCTGCTATTTATTAGGTACCAATAAGGATTATGATTCTTAGTTTCAAGAAACAGAAAACCAGCTTGAATTAATTAAAACTTAGTGGATAGTTTATTACTAGAATATCAGGGTATCTCGTAGAATAATTCTAAGGATTCTAGCCAACTCTTAAAAACAATAGGGATCAGAAGCTCCACGACATTGAGACTCTTTCTTCATCTGTCCATATCTGCTTTATTCACTCTTACTATGGACCAGTTCTCGGTTTTCCAGTCTACAAGGTAGGAAAAAAAATGTTTTCTGCCAACAGCTTCAGAAATCACATCTTCTTAGTTCAAGAGGACAGCTAGCCTGCTCTCCAGATCCCCAGAGACAACAATTGGCTGAGTTGATGTCAGGTTTTCACCCTTGGACAAATCAGTCAGGATAATTCTAAGGAACAGGTCAGTTCTCAAAAGAGGTGGTGGTAATGTGGAAGGGATGTTTGGTAGGCAAAAATAATAATTGTGCTGCACATGTATTTTCTGATTTAATCCTCATCACAAACCTAAGAGGCTAAGAAATAATTTGTTTACCACCATTCATTTTATCAGTAAAGAGAAAAGAGCTCAAGATTTGAATAATTTTTATTCATTTATTTCTTACAATGTAAATCTTTCATTACATGGTAGAATCCTGGAGGCATATAGATAGTCTTTACCTTTTTATTAAAATACCTAAATCTTGGTTAAATAAAATGGTGGTACCATAAGTAATTTCAATGCACAACTCAAAAGGCCTCCTACTCTAAAAATAGGTTTCTGCAACTAAGTTGACTTATTTCCCCTAACTTCTAGACCTACTAGATTGTCATTCTTACTCAGTCCCAACAGCGGTGGCCTCAAAATCAATCCACATTCTTCCCTGTCTCTTTTTCTGTTTGACGTCTTCCCAGTGTTTTCTGCCTGTCTCCAGAAGCACACCCCCACTACTTGGCCCTCCTCAAGGTTTTGCTTTTTGGGGAGAATAGCTTCCACTGTCCTCTTCAAATCTGATTTATTCTTCCTCTTTCTTCTCTCTGCCGTGGGAGGGTGACCTATTAAACAGGTTCCTTGTCCTTTTTCTTCCAATTGCATTTGGCCAATGGGATACCTGAAGAGAGATCAAAGGGAAGGAAGAGATTGAGATAAAATTATTGTTCTGTGTTCTCCAACGTAGGATGAAAACTGACTTGTTTCCTTGGGTAAAACCTATGATCACTTTCTTCGGGTCTTTCCTCTTGGGCTGGTCAGATTTGCCAAAGACTCAACCAATCTCTTTCTAGTTCAATAAACTGGCTATAATATATGTTTAAAAGACAGTTTGAGGGTCTTAACATTTTATAAATAAAACTTTGACAATTCTTTATTCTTCAGCATAATATCTATCTTCATTTGTACCTGAGTTCCACTACAGACCCTCTCTTTTATCCTCTGCAGAGAATAAGCTCCCTATTGAATGTTGGAATGCAGGGTTGGCAGCTGGATAGCTACAAGGCATGAAAAGGTGTATGTGAAAATTTAACTGCTTTAAAACATATTTTCAAACAATCCTCTTGTGTTTAGCCACTCTTTTCATCTTCACTTTTAAAGGAACCTAGTAGCATGATTTCTTGAGACTTCTAGTGTTTTTTGAGATATCACATCTTTTCTGACCAGTTTAGGTTCCAGCTTTCTAGAATTGCCAGTGGTTTCTATCTTCTCTTTTTCTTTGTGAGTTTATGCCTCTAATTTTTTAAATTTTTGTTTTAGTGGTATTTTGGAAAAGAGTGGAATAAAGGTCTGTTTTCAATCCATCATCTTTAAACAGTGGTCTTTTACTGTCCTTCAGCTTATTGAAGATATAACTTCTGTCTCCACCATGCCATTAAAATGCCCCCTGTTAAGTTACAGATGACTTGTGCTGTCACATCTAAAATACAGGCCTTCTTCTCATCTGAATTGACACTTCAGCTGCATTTTATGATGTTGACCACTGGCTTTTAAAGTCTATCTTCTGAATTTCAAGATACTTCACTCTCCTATTTCTTTCTCTCTCTCATCCTGTCCTCCTCAATATCCTCTGCAAGATAAGCTGATGAAGATTGGAGCCCTTCAGCCTCAGTTCCAGCTCCAGGCCCTCTGCTCATCTCACTCTACACCTTCACCAAGGAAGTCTTAATCAGGCTTCTGCCTTTAATTGTCCCCCATTTTTCCTCCTAACTTCCAACTCATACATCTTCATCTAGGTATCACTGAGGAACCCCAAATGCCCACCCAGTGTCTCCATTTGAATGTCTTCAGGAAACCTTGACCTCAATATGTCTAAAACGGGACTCCTACAACACAGAGAGAACACACACACTTTATCTGCCCCAAATCATAGCATTTCATATTTTAGTGAATAGCATCATTAATCTTGAATTTTGGTAAGTCGTCATTGACATCCTTCTCCTTCATGCCCCATATCCAAACATCTCCACTTTCTTTGTTTTCCCTGGAGAGTCATGTGGTTCCACAGTGCACTTTTTGTAAACAGCAATTACACCATTATTGTCACAAGCAATGAGATGCTGACATTGTTTGTGGCCAAAGTATAATTTATTTTATCCTGATTAATACAATATATGGCAAGGTTTGTAATTATACATACCTTTCAGTTATTAACTTAATGTCCCCTTTCATCACTAAACTGTTAGCATTAGTAGTGCAGAACTTGTGTCTGTTCTCTATATCTCAGAACCTGGCAGTCCTAACACATAGAAAGTACTTTAATAAAAAATCTATGTTGGATGAATGAATGAATGAATAAAATAAGACAACATGCAGTTTAATATTCTTATCGATACAATGATTCTCAGCTTGTCGTAGATGTTGGTAGGACAAACATATCAGTTGATTTTTGCTATAATTAATAATATGTTATCAATGGGAGCCTTAAAATATATAAAACTTCAATATAGAAATAGGGATTAATGTTAGAAATGAGCTGTAAACTATTTTCTGTGAACCAGTTCTTGATTACAAACAGCTACCTCCTATTTGAATTCTGATGGAGAGGGAACTTCAATAACAAATGTTTGTGGAAGGTTCTTTGCTCACCCTCTCCTTAGGGTAAGGACCTTGGATCTGTATTGAAATAGGAAATGAGGAGGTTGCTTTAAAAATCACAGGGAGTAGCTCTTGTTTAGTGGAATATTACTGTACTCATCCTTCCTAAGGATTCACTGGATTTGTTCCACAGATTGATAAGACTTTCTGTCCTAACTCATTCTCAGCTCTGATGGCTTAAGGTCTCCCAATGTGATATGCCTTATTTGACCTTTCTCTGTCTTCCCAGGAGTCTTCTGCTAATTTCCAGGTACTTGCAAACATCATCTGTAGAAGAGATACATTGCAACCTTGCTTACTCTTTCATCTGAATAACCTATAAATCCATCCTTCAGAGACTGCTGTGAATTTTTTATTGTGTTCTCAATCCAGGAGGCTATTTTTAAACATAATTTTCAAATTGGACTTTGGAAAATGAGGTAGACCAAATTCTAGCATTTACAACAAATAAATGCCTAAAAGTTCATCCCATTAAAGAGTTTTTAATTAAAAAGAACAACCCACAGGTGCCTCATTGTACAAGCATACTGGATCATTCAGCAGCCTTTGGACAAAACAGAATAATTCGCTCCATGGTTAACATCCTCTAGACAAAATTAACCCTAGCACGAGAGTGAGGCTGGCCATTAGAGGCTAAGGTAATTTTGTTTGAAGTGTTACCAGCTCCTCATTTTCATTTCTTTAAATTTCACAGAATAGCATAGGAAAGAGTAATTGTGGCCTCAATTCTTTCATTTCCTCCCAACACTATAATTTTAATATGAATTTCAAAGAATGCCAGCTGACAATACCATTGTAGGAATAAAACCAGAAACAGAGATGTAAATAGGGAGAGAACAATTTTCGTCTTCACTACTAAACTGTGATCTTCATGAAGAAGAGACAATGATTAATACAATTTTGTAGACCTGGTACCTGGTAGAATGCATTGTACATAGTAGCCTTTTGATCAATGTTTGCTGGATGAAATTCACATAAGATTTGCAGTGCTTTCAATTGATCAGTTATGATCAGGAAGAGAAACTCCCCATGCATTATTAACTTAATCAATTTCAGGGGTCAGTGAATTTTTTCCCTCAAGTTACAAGGATGTCCTTTGTCATCTCTTCTGAGCATCTTGTCAAACAGAGTTGATCAGGTCACTTTGTTTATTAAAAGAACAGGACTGAATAGGAAGCCAGAGATAAAATAAGCAGGAATCAAATGGTAAATTGAAGCAAGCATTTGCTAGAGGCAGAGCTCTACCATTAATATTAACAATCTTCGGCTTTAATTAAAACAGCTTTGTAAATTTGTTCATGCCTGTGTGCCTTCGAATGTATCACCTGTCTCTGTATCAGAATAGCCTGAGTATGATGAATTCACCTTAAAAGTATCAAATCAGGAGCTGAGGATATTGCTCAGTGGTAGAGTGCTTGCCTAATATGTGGGAGGCCCTGGATTCAAGTCCCGGCAATGAAAAAAATTTTTCCATTAAAAAATAAGTGCAAGGATGGGACCCAGGGATCTGGACTTTATGATGAATGGTTCTCTTGTTTCAGATGCACAGCTAGTTAGGGAGCCACCTCACTTCTAAGAATATCCACTCTGAATGGACAGCTATCACTCCACCATTAGGAAGAAGTGATAAATATTTTCTCAAGAACTTCATGAAGACAAAAGCAACTTAGATTTATGTATGAATGTATCTTTTATGTAGTTATGTGTATACAGAGAAAGCTATAGATAACAATAAAATACTTCAGATCTAAAAGTTAAGAGCAGTGAAATTAAAAGTATAGAGCAAATACATTTGAAGCCCAGCATGGTGGAACATGCCTGTAATCCCAACAACTAGGAAGGCTAAGGCAGGAGGATTGCAAGTTCAAAACCAACCTCAGAACTTAGCAAGGTCCTAAGCCACTTAGCAAGACCTTGTCTCAAAATTTAAAAAATAAAAAGGGCTGGAGATGTGGCTCAGGGGTTAAGTGCCCCAGGGGTCAATACCCAGTACCTAAAACAAAACAAAACCACACATTTTAATCCTTTCCATCTGGTTAAAGGAAGGGACTAAGTGAAAAGACTTCAAGTGAGAGGCAGCGGAGATGAGATAGGCCAAGAGGATCCCATAAAGAAGCGAGGGAAGGACAAGGGCGAGTTACTTGGAAACGTTCTCTCCAAGACCAGATTCCCTTCTTCCCCTGGCTCCTCACTGGGTTCTGTTAAGGCTCTGACATAATCTTGCCAAATCTCAGTTTCTTCTCCTGCAAAATGAGATGGATAGGGAAGAGTATAGCACATGAGGCTTACTATAGTTATAGATTCATAATTCCTTCATTAGGATATGAACCTGAAGCCTGTGAGCTGGGAATCTCTGGACTATAGGATCTCTAAGATCCCTTCCAGCCCTAATGTTAGATGCTTCTAGGATCTCTGCCTTTGGCACTGACCTTGATTGAGTGCTACTGCAACCTACAGGTTCCAAGAATAGACATTAAAATCTCTACAAGTAATGTCAGGAGCAACTTTGGATGGAATTGTCATTGCCAATCAGTTGACTGGCTTTCTAACCTGGAGTGAAATAAATATATTTAGTGTCATATTGGGAGAAATAATAATGGCACAACCCTCCACTAACCACATGCCTTGAGGCACTCCTTGCTCTGGGTATGAAGGGATAACTACTATCTACAGCAGTCTTCTGAAAAATGAGCTGGATGGAGAAGTATGTACAACACAGGAGGCTAATTGCACTTATGGATTTGTAGTTCCTTCGTTATGACAGCAACCTGCTGTGTGTGGGCTGGGTGACTCTGGACTGCAGGATCTCTAGAATTTTTTCCTACCCTAATGCTAAGTGCTTCTGGGATCTCTTTGCCTTTGGAATGTGGCTGGGAGGACATGTGGGGCTCTTCCACATAGAAACAGTTATCTAAGTTTAAGTCCGAACTTCATTACTTGTGGCCATGTTATGTTGCAAAGCTTTCAATTCTTTTTATTCTTTAATACAAAGAATAAGTCAACGGATAGGTTAGAAAAGGTCAGATGCTTTTAGCAGCATTTCTAAATACACATGTTTATAACTTTTTGAGAGATGGGTTTATTAACCTCATAAATGTATCACTGTGTTTAGACTGAAGTGTCTAAAACGACTTTAATGTGATTTTTTTTTTTTTCCTTTTTGGCAGACAATGCAAAAGCAATCACACAGGGTCACAGGCTTGTAGACTTCAACTGCTGAGTTAGAGTATGATATAGACTTTCAAAGACATATATGCTCACTGTCATGCTCAGTTGAGTAGTGGCATCTGCAGTCACAGTGCAGACTGTCACTTGTGTGTTACCAGAGGGTTGAGGGTGAACATGAGCTCTGTGGTATTCACGCATCTCTGCCTCTCCTGTGTGCCCACGACCTCCTCTTCAGAGTGGGGAACGGCTGCAGAATCGGGCCTTGCAGCCCAGGGCAGGCCCTCCTGGCCTTCTTGTCTGTCTCTATGACCTTCTCCCTTGATGTACTGAGGCAAATGCTTTTTGTTAATCTTGACATTATACTCCAACTGGCCTTAATGATGAAATCTTTAAAAATTTATACCTCTGGTTTCCTAGGTGATAATTTAATATCATTACACTCTGCTTCCAACCTATTTGGAAACCATTCCATTTCACTTTGGTCCTCTTTTTAGTGTGATTTCCATTATATAACTCCCATCAAGGTGACAGGATTAGCTTGTCATCTGTGAAAAGTATGTCATCGAATGGCAATATTACACATGGTAATGGAATGTTTATATGCAGGACCAACCATGTTTAAGAATAAGTAGATTAAACAAATAGAGTTTGCAGTTAAGAATTGTTATTCTAAGTATTCCTTTTCTTCTTTTACTTGTAAACAATTTAGGTATATATGTATTTTTGAAATTATTCAAATATATTACTGTGTTATACAAGAAACCTAACCCTTCAAAGTTCACAGTAGAATGTGTCTTTTCTGTTAGCAGATATGAGACCTGAAGGAAGAAAGGTAAATTTTGTAAAATTCTAATTTACTTGGGTTGAATGAAGAAACCTACAGACAGAGTGGGTTTGTGGTAGCGACTTTATAAGTTTTAAGCAAGGAGGTAGGCAGGATGGACTTCCAAGGGTATTCTTGTCTTTATCCCTGGAAACTGAATAGGACACATTTTAAGACAAGGGGGCTTGGCAATGTAATTAAGTTTACATACCTTAAGTGGGAGATTATCCTGGATTATCTGAGTGGGTGTAACCTAACCTACATGAAGG
This sequence comes from Geosciurus inauris, assembly GCA_004024805.1. Lineage (NCBI taxonomy): Eukaryota > Metazoa > Chordata > Mammalia > Rodentia > Sciuridae > Geosciurus > Geosciurus inauris. The sequence continues at coordinate 4,298 of PVHX01001255.1, read as the reverse complement.
TTTAAATCACAGAATTTTCTCTACCTATGGTCAGAGAGATGTGGCAGAAGAGGAAGTCACAGAAAGTTGAAGCAGATCCGGTTCCAAGAGGGAGGGGTCAATATGATAAGGATGGTAGCTCTAGGGATCCAAGAGAAGGCCCCAGTAAGTAACCAGCAAGGAAACAGGGACCTTAGAGCTACACCTACATGAAACTGAGTTCTTCCAACCACATGAATGAACCCAGAAGTGGATTCTTTCCCCAGATAACAGCCCAGTCCAACTAATATGTGGATTTCTGCTTTGTGTGCCTCAGAGCAGAGAAAGGAATGGAACCACCAGGATTTCTGACTTACAGATCTATGAGATAACAAATTGTGTTGTTTAAAGCTGTTAAATCTTTGGTAATTTATGTCAGAAATAGAAAACTAACACAAGCAAAAATGCTGGGACCTATGTCCTAGACTCCAGTCCTGAATTGTCAACATGGCCAGGATAGAGCCTCTGCACTACATATGAACAGGATTAACACGTTGGACTATAGGTCTGGGTCTGGACACTGGGACATGTTTAGATGAATTCAGAACAGCCTAATATGTTCTCCGGTTTCCAAATTTTAGCTGGCATTTCATACTAAATTCTCTCCATCTAGCTTAGTTTATCCTGTAAAATATATTTTTACCCCTACATATAAAAGAAAATTATTAATAAAGATGAACCTCTAATCTCTATTTCTGTGGGCTTGGCACACAGAGCTGATAAATATAATTAGCATGTTTTGTTAAGATTTAAAATAAGGAAAGGAGGTCAAAAACTTTAGGGGTGGGGGTGGTAAGAGATCAGTAAAAGTTGCCCTTATCTGGACAAGTGAGTATCTGTAGTGATCCACAGATATCCGTAGCCCATGTGGACCAAACATATTGTGTCTGTGACCACCTCTAACGTTTATTCCTGTCTCTGTCAATATAGTTCTCAGGGAGTCCTATTTCCAGATTATAGTTTAAGATGTAGGATTGCTACATCTTAAAATTTTGCGATTACTCATATTTTATCCAAAGAGTTCAAAAATAGTAGTAAAAATCACCAGATATGAAATTCAAGTTATAAAGGCTTATTTTTAAATTATTGTGAAACAAAATCCCTTCTCTATTTCATCATAACATGCACACAGACATCCCAGGTCCTTTGGGGCCCCTTTGGGTGCTCAGGGATTCCATTTGATGTGAATGCATTTGCTCAGCTTCTCAGCCTTTATGTATTTTATCAGCACTTGAGGACCTTTTTGTCAATGCCCAGATCCCATCATTGAAGTTTGGAATTAATTGGTCTATAGTGAGCCTGACCACAGGCACTTCAGCTCTCCCAGTGACTATAAAGTGAAATCAGATTTGAGAACCACTGACTTAGCAGTCACTAAGCCATTAAATGACACCAAGAGTGGCTTCCTTGGGTTTTCCATGAATCCTAAACACAAGATGTAAAACTTCATCAGCACTTTTTTTAAAGTCACAGCTCTGAATTCTGTTTTATTCGTAATAGAATTTTCTGAGACTTGTTGGGGGAAGGCAATGTAGATGTCATGAATAAATAAAAGTAATGGACAAAATCAGTTTCACTAGAGGAGTTTAGTCAGTATTGTGTTTGTGTGTGTGTGTGTGTGTGTGTGTGTGTGTGTGTGTGAGAGAGAGAGAGAGAGAGAGAGAGAGAGAGAACATTTAGAACACTCTAAAATAGGAATATATTTAGAATCCCTAAGTGAATTGAATATCTCCATTGCTTTTTCTGTCATTCAACCTTCCCCTAGCTCCTGCCTTCAGATAAAATAGTACTTTTTCCTCCCTTACACTTCCCTTCTTGGAAATCCATATTTATTGTGGTCTTAAAAATAGCACTTGAGGGCTGGGGTTGTGGCTCAGTAGTAGAGCACTTGCCTCGCATCTGTGAGGCACTGGGTTCAATCCTCAGCATCACATACAAAATACATAAATAAATAAAATAAAGGTTTTTAAAAAAGATTTAAAAAAATAGCACTTGAACCTTTCTTTTCCTTATATGCCACGTTTTCCAGCTGATCTCTCCCTACTCTCTATTTCATGAGCTTATATCTTTATTCCTATCCCTTCAGTAATCTGTGCACTCTCGTGGATATTATGTGTGTGCATGTAAACATTAAATACACAAAAATAAAGTTTGGGCCTCTTGGAAGAGCTATCCTGCCTCCCAGTTTCCATGCTTTATTTTTAAGTTTCTCTAACAACTCTCTACTGAGTTCTTAGCATACATCAAAAATAATTCCAGTTGCCAGAGATATTACAAAGAAAAATTAAGTCCCTCTTCTCACAGAGTTCATATTTATTGGCCTGGGAAGACTTACACTGAACAAATCAATAGATGGGGTGGTGATGGAGATCTATGAAGAAAAGCAAATGGGATCTAGGAAGAGAAATGGGAAATGACATGGGGTGGGAGGAATGCTATTTGGTTTTACCTAAAAAAAAATTAAGCAAATGTTATCATGTATAATTAAAGTATACAACATGATGTTATAGTATACATATAGTTAAAATGTTACTATAGTGAAGCAAATTAACATATCCATCATCTCTCATAGTTACCCATTTGTTTTTGTGACAAAGGCAGCTAAAATCTCATTTTTCACGAATTCCATGTACAGTACAGTATTATCCCCTATAGTCTTCATTCTGTACCTCAGATCTCTAGACTCATTCATCCTAAATATCTGCTATGTTTTCCCTCCTCCCCCACCCCAGTAACCACTGTTTTGTTCTCTGTAATCAAATTAATTCTCTTAGATGGATGCTCTTTTAGATAAGTGGATCAGGGAAGACCTCTGACAAAGAGACATATGCCAGATTTAAATAGAAAGATGCAAACAACTGGAGTATAGTGGTCTAGGCCAAGGGAACCGTGGGGTATGCCATCCCTATATGTACAGCAACAAGATGGAGGCCAGTGAGGCTGGAGGACCATTAGCTGGGGAAGAGTGGCAGGTGATAAATTCAGATGGTATGCAGGGCCCAGTTCAGATGGGACCTTGCAGGTCAAGGTAAGGATGTCATATCTTCTTCTGTATTCTTTGCTTTTAAAATTATTGAAGTCCATCCCACCCTAACAAGGATAAGGTTAATTCCTAGTTACCAGATTCAGAGCCCCTTTTCAATGTTCATCTTTCCAGGCTCTTGGTAGTTCCTCAAAGCTTTTGACCCTGGATTCTATTTTAAAATGCTCTTCATCTAACCCAGTTCTAATCATTGTTAGTTCTGTGTCCCTGGGCAAGTTAATAAATGTCTCTGTTCTTCCGTTTCCTTATCTTTGAAATGGGGAAAGTAAATGTAACAACTTCCTAGGGTCATTGTGAAGGTCATAAGAAATAAGCACTCAAGGATTGTAGTATACTGACCTAAACTACTTATCTTACCCCCTTCCAAACCACCTTCTACTCCTACATTAGTGGTATCACTATCTGCCACCACTGACTGTATCCTCTCCAAAGTTCAGCTGCTGCTAGTGTGATTGTATGAAGAAAGAGGACATTTAACAAGTGCTTAGGCCACGAGGGCTGCTCTCTCACTCATGGGATTAAGCCCTACCCCCTTTCATGCAGTGCTGGGGATTGAACCCAGGGCCGTATGCATGCCAGGCGATTGCTGTACTGCTGAGCTACACCCCCAGCCCTTTTTATTTTGTTTTGAGATAGGGTCTTTTTTTTAATATATATTTTTATTCTAATTGGGTTTACATGACAGCAGAATGCATTTTGATTCATTGTACACAAATGGAGCACAACTTTTCATTTCTCTGGTGGTATACAGCATCTAGTTACACTGCATGTGCAGTCATACATGAACCCAAGGCATTGTTGTCTATTACATTCCACCATCTTTCCTGCCCCCATGTCCCATCCCTTCCTTCTTCTCCCCTTTGACCAAAGTTTGAGATAGGGTCTTTCTAAGTTGCTGAGGCTGGCCTCAAACTTGGAATCCTCCTGTCTCAGCTTCCTGAGTATCTGGGATAAAAGGCATGAGCCACTACGTTTAGCATTAGGCCCTTTTAAAAGTGGCATCGCTCAGTATTCAGTTTGCTGGCTTGTCTCTTCTCCTGCCACTAGAAGACACAGATTTCATCTTTTCTTGCCCTTCTATCCCTTCCACCATGCCCTCACCAGGCACAAGATGCCATGGCCTTGATCTTAGATTCTCCAGTCTCCAGAACCATGAAAACAAATGTCTCTTTATACAAATTGTTTAGCCTGTGATATTGTTATAGCAGCAAAATGGACTTAAGACACCCTAATCCAG